>JAQFJB010000020.1:12494340-12506033 GCA_029874875.1 Naso minor
GCCAGAGAGCAGTTTTTCCAAGGGGGGGCTGCCTCTTTAAGAAGATCGACTCGTCATCCCGCGGTCCTCCATCAGCTAATATCCTGAGAGCTTTCCAAACGCAAGTTACAACAGTCACAGTGGTTCCCAGGAAGAAGTACAGTCCTACTGGAGCATGAGTTTTTCTAACTGGTTACATTTCGGCATTGAAGGTGAAATCGAATAGCTATAATGCTCAATTCTTTAAATTTTTACCTTTGAATGTCTTCCCTGCACGATGAATACGGGAATGTACAATTCATCAGTTGACGATTCATCGGTTGCTCTAAAGTAAAATTGAGCCTGCTGCAATTGTTAGACTGCGTGAAGCACCTATTGAGAAGTGTAACACAATCAAAAAAGCAATAGGGCTGTTCCTATCAAGATGATACATTAGTATTGCCTTGACATTGGGTCACAGTCCTAAAAGATTTTTTTTTTTAAAGCTTTCTTTCAGTTTTTCTAGCCTTCTTTAACGTCTCACTTTCTCAAAGCAAAATCTAATTTGCTCTCAAACACAATAGCACATACTCCAAATGATTCATCCTAAGAATAGAGAAAAGTACAATAAGATCTGTCGTGTGCGACAAGTTGAGACAAGTTCTTGCGACTTTCCAAAGTCAAACTGAGTTCCAGGGGTAAAAAACCAAATCATTTCATATTAGAAAACAGAGCTGCAATTGGTTTGACGTTTTGATAATAGTCCTTCAGTAAAACAATAGCAAGAAAGTGACAAAACAAGTGCACCAAGTGTTCTTTTCATTTTGGTGTACCAAGGTTCAAGGAGAGACCAGAAAACATGCATGAAAGCAGACTGTCATCACTGTCTTATTGGTCTTATTGACCTGAAAATGTTTGGCGACTGAGAGCAATTTAGGAGTTTGGGCAACTTTAATTTTTCTGCCACTGTTTCCTCAACATTCTGTGGGTTCTTTTTTTGTGTGGCTAACTTAAGGCAAACATGGGGTTGTGGTTAAAGAGCAAGTTGGGGGAAAAAAACAAAACAAAACAAAAAAAAACCTTTGTCAGGTCCAGTGAATGGTGAGATGCCAATATCTTTTCCTTTGGCATAAAAAAAAAGTCTTTGTTTTCATGCTAGACCTTCCTTTCCGTAAATGACACAAATGTCATCATCCCCAAAATCAAAACATTGATTGTTTCATCTTGTGAATGTCTCCTTGCACGGATAAAGTATGGTCTCAATACAAATGTAAAATGCAAGTCTGCAAACAAACAAGGTTCACTGTAAGATTTGTGCAAAATTAATATGCCTTTGTTTTACATGACAAAATGTAAATGTGATGAAGTCATCAAAACATTGACGTTGCAGTGTATCATAGCGTTAATCGTTTTGTGGAATGAAACCCTAAATTAAATTCAGATGAGATGAATGCTTTAATCAGTTGGCAATCTGGTGCTGACATGAGATTGATTGAGAATGTCTCATTATTAACGCACAATTTCCACTGTTTGGAGCCTTATGCTGATTTTCATTTGGAGCAAACTGCCACATACCGTCGCAGTTGTTGACAACTAACAAGATTGATGACACAGCCTTCATCATGTCACACTAGTCTGTTTTACTTCTCAGCTGAAGCGTTTGGTTTGGGTATGAATTTGTGTGTGTGGCTGTTTTCGGTCCTATCAGAGCACAGACTCGTGTCAGCGTGAGTGCGTGTGTGTTGCCGGTGATGTGAGGAAAGCATGCAGAGGAAAGGATTACAGGCAGTTTTTGTCAGGAGACGAAAGTCTTTTTGGTGGGGAAAGGGAACGAGGAAAATGAAAAAGATGGCAGGAGTGAAGTAGAGAAGCCTTTTTTTTTCTCTATGTGGCTTTACTGGTGGTTTTAATGAATTTATGAACATGTGGTAAGTGTATCTTCTTTGTCTGATCAATGCCTTTACCCATAACAAGGAAAATCTTGTGTTTTGAAAAGGTCTGGCATGGGTGCTTGTCAGGTGTGCCCTGTTTGCAGACTGCAGGAAGAACAGGAGACTTTACAGCTTACTGAAATTTCACAATAATAAAAAGATAAAGGTGCATATTGAATTTGAAACACAAAGGTTTGGAGGAGATATGCTTCCTTTAATCTTTTTTTGAACTTGAACTTTGTATTGTTTACATAAAAGTCAAACTGATAACATAATAGAAATGTAACTACATTAACTGATTCCTTGTAATGTGTGTTGCTTTTGGGGTTTGATAGAGATAAAGAACATTTTGTAATCAAAGAGCAATGTATAAAAAATTACTGTCATGAATAACATTAAAGGAATAAATAAACATTAAATGAAAAACTACCCTTGAACTCAAAAAAACAAATGTCAGTATTTAATGCAAAATAACCTTGAAGAGGCAAACATGAACCTGTTTCGAGAGTTGTTTTTTTCCACCGATGTTCGGCACTTGAAAAAGCCGCTCTCAACCTGGCAGAGATGCCAGTTTCTTCACCTACAGTAGCCTCAGGAGACCAGAATGCAACGCAGCAACAAGACATGATGTGTTTGGAGTACGGGGTGAGACTCGATCAGAAAAACCTTTGCTTCTCTTATTGCTCTCTCCGCCTACACCTACAACAGAGAGACAATTTGGAACAAGATCCTGCACAGTGTTTCAGAAGACAATTTGGGAACTGTTGGGAATCACTGCAGTGCAAACCATGTAGATACTTTCACCTTTACCTGCTGAGGTGCTGAGATATCCCCTGCTGAGACTTCTGCAACACTAAAACACAGAGGGGGGATAGATGGAATTTGTTGGTGGGGCTCAAAGTGTTAAAAATATATTTGAGTGAATCAACAGCAGCTGTTTCTTTGCAGAAATGATGTTGTGGTTGCTTGGGATAACCCACAAACCACACTCTTAAAAGATTTCATCAGGAGCTATTTTCTACCAATTATGAGTATTATTGAAAAATGTCAACACAACCGTCTTCTCTTTGAGGGTAAGATTAAAGGAAAGGCTGCATATACCCTGAAGGTGTAGTTCAAGGTTCACAGGCGCATGTAAAATAACATAAAAATCTTTCAGGTGAGGTTTCCAACAAGGATACCATTCATATTTATCCTGCCTGTTTACAGATTAAACTGACACTGCTAGATTCAAGCTTTTGTTGTCTGATACATAATCGAGCAGTATTTCTTATTTAGTCTCTACTGTTAATGCTTAAAGTACCACACCAGTCTATTTTTGATTTCTCACCATAACAAACATCGCTCCTATCTTCTACAAATGTTGTTTAAATTCGACCACGTGTATACTTTAGCAGATCTCAGACTGCATTTTTAAACCCCATTCACTGCCGTTCATGTTGAAACAGGGTGAAGAAACAGGACATGTGAAAGTTGCTAGACATAGGTAATTCACCCTTCTGTAGAGAATGTCCGTTTATTTGGTCAAAAATCTCTGAGCGAGAGAGAGAAGGAAGCAGGGATCTGTTGAGACGAAAGTTATTACACCTGAAAAAATAGTTCCTCACAAGTGCTGCCTTCCTAGCTCAAATGTTAGCGTGAAGATTGATTTTGGCTCGTTCTTTTTAACTAATGTCACACATTTTTAGGTACTTTCTGTAAAGTTTATTGAATATGGACACAATGTAAACAAATACAACTTCTCATAGATCAAGATAATTTGGCAAAAATGCATTGGGTTTATGTAACCAACCTGGCTAATGTTAATTAAGGACAATGACATGTAGGAACATTGGTATGGTCCTTTTTAACAATATATTATGCACCCTATATTGATTAAGTATATGGATGCTTAGTAATGACACTACATACAGCTGATTATTTTAGTTTCAGAGCCATCTAGCAGTTGCAGTTTGCTGCGTGCACACTCTCTGCAGTACTCTGTATCACAATTGGGCAGTGTAACACAGTAAGTCATGCTTTTCCTGCATCCAGGATTAAATGTGATGTTGCTCCTTACAGCATCCTGAAAGATCAATGAAATCAGCCTGCACCTAGCTGCTTTCCTGCTCCTCCGTATGGATCAAGAGTTGGTCAAAGTTTTAACGATTTTTTATGTTCCTCTGGAGACATACCGTGTTTTTCTAATGCCCTTGTTTTCTTCCATTCATTTGATTTATTACATCGAAGCCAATGTACACTCCTACATGTGATGAGAAAAACATGGCAGCATCATCTCAGATTTTATATAACTGTTTGAATAAGACTAAAGATTAGAGAAGGGCCAAGTCGGATTTGTTGACTTGCCAATCGACAGACTTGGCTCCAGCAGAACCTGATCTGAATGCAAAGCTCCCGAGGAGAGCCATTGTGTCTGTCGTGCAGGAAGGCCTGTATCTGCAAAGCCTCTCAGTTTAGGATTACTGATCTCCAGGATCAGGTCACCAATCAAATTGTGATCCAGAAGGTAATTGACAGATTTTTTTAATTCAAGCTCTACACCAAAATCCTACGGTGCATATTGTCTGATGATATTTAACGAAGGACACTTAATTCCCCATCACCATAGTGATTCAATACATGACCACTTGTAGCATTTATGTAAGATCATTCATTAATTAGCAAATTTTTGTGTTTCAGTTTTTTATTGATTATATTTCTGAATGTACCATTACCTTTAAATGATTTTGCGTCATTAGAAAAAGTCATAAATTAATGAAATAAAGCTTTTAATTCATTGCTGTGTTAACAGGCAATTATTTATTTTTTGCAATTTACAATTAGACATAAGTCTCTTTTAGAACTGGACATTTGATCTGATAAAGGGAGCCGTTTCTTTAATCCAGTGCACTGTTCTCAGTGAACAATTCACTTTCAAGCATAATTTTATGGTTTAACATGAAATATAATCTGAGAAGCAAAGCCGCACAGCACCCTCCCATTGCCACTACAATCTTTTAAAGTAAACTATCGGCCATCTTATTCCCTGACTGGATCCCTAAACCTTTGTTGAAAACTGTCATTCTCTTTTTTAAGCAAACACTCGCTTCCAACCAAATGCTGGGCGCATTGCCAACATAAACATAAATTAAGATGTAGCATACCAAACCAGCAGCATGATGCAGAGCACTGTTGACGGCTCTACCAGGTGTGGGAATCAAAAACACAGGCATAATTGCTGAAGCACTCTGTAATTAACATGTCAAAGTGATGTTGAGGGAGCACTTGCCCTGCAAGTACACAGGTTGGGAAGAATAATGAATCGTGGTGACAACAGGTAATATATAACTTCAAAGAGGCTGAGTGTTTTTTTTATAGATCATTCAATCATTCTTACAGTTGAGTTCAAAGCTGCAACTCAGCTTTTTTAGATCTTTGTAATTGAACAAGGATAACTTTGTTTTTTGGCAAGTGTTGCTGTTTCTTTCACTTTGCTAATGTGTATGAACTGAATTTCAAAGAAGAATCACTACTTGCTATATTTCATCTGGATTATTCTGACATTGTTATCAATGTTTAAGTGATGAAAACTTTTTAAGATATGAATAATAATGTGGTCATACGTAGATTCTACTGAGAGGTAAATGTCTTTTTTTTCACAAAAAGTACCTTCAGAGTTCATTTAAATTTACTTTATAGTAATAAATCAGTTAAACAACGTGTTATATTTCATTCTTTTATGTTGATGTCAGTCAATAATACCTGCAATAGGCTATTTACCTGTGACCACAAGACCAGGTATTCATATATATGTCACTCTGGATATGCTTGATCCCTGAAGGAAAAATGAGCATTGCCTAATTACTTGGACAGTTGTTAAGTGTTGTTCTCATCATTTTACACAGCATTGACACTGACAGCTCCCTGAATGCAAGCATGAGACATCCGAAGAATTTCGAGGTTTTTAATCCTTGCTGTAGGTTATGATCAACCAGACAGGTGTGGGTCCTTTCAAAGCTGTGTGTCTCACTGGGAACAGATCCCAGTCTGATTACACAGGGATTTCATGCTGGCAACATGTGTGAACCTACCTGGGGTGGAAGCAACGCCCAGGAGCAGAGGCTTAAGCCTTGTGGGCAAGGGCTGTTTGCTGACTGTGCACACTTGAATTGTACTGCACAACGGGGGGCTAATGGGTGTAGGATCCCATTCAGCCGCATTCTTTGGCAGTGAATTCACCACGCTAGGATTTTGAATGAGGATCAAGATCTGTTTTATTTTTCTTAACATGCATAAGAGGCAGAAAACCACATCATTTATCTGTCATTTGTTGAGAGATTGTTTTGCCTTTTTTACACAACCTGTTTGTTCATTCATGGTGGCTGTTGTTGCTCAGAACTACCTGCTGGCTCTGCATAATACAAACAAGCAACGGCAACAAAGAAGAATCGGTTGTTGTGTGCCAGAGAACTTATTCTGGGAATGTTCTGCCTTATTCGGAATGTTTATAAAACAACACGCCTTTATGTAGTTGGTACAGGTTGCATCACTGGTGCTTAGTGTAATTTTGGCATACAGGAATTAAAAAAAGAACATCAAAACATGTTAGATAATTTCTTTAATCAAACATTTCATCCATTCAAGTACAAACTCTCTTAATTTCCTCCCTCAAGAGACACAGAGGGACCCGTCAGGTTCCTTGTCTCCAACCGCTCACCTGTTTCTGTGATAAATTGGCCACATCTGGCATTTCCCTTTGGGCAACTGGCCACTGTGCGGACTTGGCAACAGCTTCTGCCTGCTTTTGCTCAAGCTTTCATAAAGGACCGTGCCAGTGTTATTGCATGTCTTTTGTCAACATCATCCACATAGATCACATAAACCCCATGCATTTTTCCAAAAAAGCTTTCTCTATATGATATCATATTTGTTGATATTTTGTCAAAGTTCAATAAACGTTGCAGAAAGTACCTCAAAAATAAGTGACTAGTTAAAAAAACGTCTGTGATAAAACCCATCTTCATGCTGATATTTGAGCTAGAAAGTAAGGAACTATTTCTCCAGGCCTAATAATTTTCATCTCCATGGCTACACATATGGTTGGATTTTAACAACATTGTTTGTAGAAGAAAGGGGCAATCTCTGCTAATGGTGAGAAGTCAAAAATGGACGGGTACGGTCCTTTAAGAAATTTCCCTACCTGAAAGGCGACAAAAAATAGATCTACAGTAAATAAGTACTGACATGATAAGCACAGGACTGCACAGCCTGTATGTATCTGATCTACAAGAGAGCAAAAAAAAGATGCGGCTGTTTCTCCCCTTGAAGATTCCCCATGTTGCTCTCTGTCTAACCACCTCTCCTCCTCTGGTTAGAAAACAAATGAAAAGCCAACTCGTTGTGACAGCAGCTAATCCTTGCTCGGCCCTCGGGGGCCTGAATGTTGCAGCAGGGGAACATGTGGGGCTGTTATCGTGAGGAGCTGTGCCTGGGAGCTGAACCCAGACCTTTGTTGAGGGTTAAGTGCTTTGAGCTGAGACTGCAGGAAGTCAGATGAGTCTGCCTCTTGTGTCTCCTTCATCTAAAACCACAGGCTGAGAATGGCGACCATCGATGGGATGTGTGACAAATGATGATTCCCACTCTGCTCGGTTCCTGTCAGTCACGCATTAATCAAACTGACCAGTTACAACTTTTATTGAGCGTGTGAGTAAGAACAGATCTTTAAGCTTTGGCTCCTCGCTGGAAAGTCAAGACCTTCCTCCTCTTATCCATTCCTCGTTCTCTTCTTTTTTCAGGGATTGTAAGAAAAGAGAGAGAAAAAAAAAAGATTATTCTTCCGCTGACATATTTTATCATGCCCTAACTACACTGTAAATTATGCATCTGGTTTGTCGCTCATTATTTTTAAGCAGCATCGAAACAAGGGACCATTCTCAGGCTAGAAGTCCCAACGCCTTCCTTTCTCTTCTTCTGTCTTCTCTTTCCTTTTTTGCTGTTTTTTTCCTACTTACATTGCACTTATCAGCATTATTACAGAGTCTAAATCCACTACCACAGAGCTGAAGTGATGAAAACAACTATGTCTTGTGTTGGAGGGCGAAATGACAGGATTTACAGAGAAATTCTCTGATCACTGAGAATTAAGATCAAAAATATGCTTATTGAGAAGCTTACAGCACTAGCATGTTATTGGGAAGGGGTGGAGGGAGGGACTCAAATTATTCAAACACATGCGTAGGCTTAGGGTGCATGGTAAGGCAAGTTAATATAGAGTAACTGCATATCTTGCACTGATAAAATAATCAGCATATTCAGTATATTCAATAGTTATTCAACGCAGGTCTCTATATTTTTGCAGCTCGTGTGTGTGTGTGTGTGTGTGTGTGCTTCGATGTGTCAAAATTTGTATATATGTGTCTGTGCGTGTAAGGAGATACAAATATGTGAACTCATCCCTTTATTTTCGCTTCCCACAAACCTCATTTACATGCTACGATGCCTCAATAAAAAGGAGGATAAAAATGCAAAAAAAGCCTGCTTTCTGGCAAAATTCAAACTGTTCTGAAAGCAACTGAACAAGCAGCAGGCTACACATCGCCACGGAGGATATTTTAGCCACGTTCGGTCAAGTGAACACTGGGAAATAAAGTGTTTATTTGGTCTAAGTAAAGGAACAGTACCGTCACGTTGACAGACTCATCCATATTCATGAGGTTTCAGAGGAAAAAAGAGACACAAATCTGAATACAGAAATGAAAATTACAAATGCATGAGATTTCTTAATACTACCACCTACCAGCCCAACCCGTCTCCTCTCCTTCACTCTCTCCTCCTACCTAATCCCCATCTTCTCAATACTCGGTTTCCTCTTTCCCCTTGTGTTTTCTTATTGTGTAAATCTTACTCATTTTGTCCAACCCCTCCCTCTCTTTCTTGGTCTAATTGCTCGTCTCATTCTGCAGTACAGTCAGTGCTCTGTCACTTTGTGGGGGATGCTTGGTTGTTTTAGCCACTTACGTGCCAGACATTCATCACTCCTGACACTTAGCTCCACTGATTCAAGTGTCCACTGTTTAGACATGTCTAACTTGAAACCACAGCATAGCAACATGATATATTCTTTGAGGTCATCATGGTTATTTGTGTAAGTTAATGGCTTCTGGTCAACATTATTAACATTTACAAAACTGTATAGTCACACGCGAGTGTTGCCTGCTGTGATTATCACACGCTGACAGGAAAACAGACATTGTATTAAATGACTGGGTGAATCTTATGCATTTAACTCCATCTGCTGCATTATTGGCTACAGCTATTGATTTCCCTTTCATGATATGGAGATTCATTCACAAAGAAGTGGCCATCTTATCCCCGATAACTTTTTAACCTTGAGAAATATGCATGCCCAGGCAGTCCAGAAAGCGTGTTGCATCCAGGCCTAAATTGATGAACTGGCATGCATTAGCATAGTTGGAGTGTGTCCCCTAGGGAGCGCCAGTAGCTTGAAGCAGTTTGCGCTGCTCACCGGTGTTTGTGAGAGTGCGTGTCCGCGTGCACGCAAGTGTGTGGGAGAGACACCTACTCCGTGTGTGTGTGTGCGTGTGTGTGCTTTCGGCCCCTCTTGTGCAGGTGGGTGGATGCATGTAAGCCTGTCAAGAGCACTTGGAGAGGAGCTGCCAAGGTGAGAGAGAGACTGACCCTGACCACCTGTCCCTGACACACACCTCACAGCTCTCCCTCTCTCTCTCCGCTCTCCGCTGCACAGTCCACCTTTTACACACAGCCATTGCTCTTTACACCGGTGATTGATTGAGCCAGATAGCCCAGGCATTTAGGGCTGAAGGCGGAGGGACAAGGAGGGGTGCTGGATGAATGACCGAGTGGCCTCTGTCCTGGCTTAGTCAGGTCTGACCGAGAGACAAGCAGACAACACCTGCATCCGGCTGTGGTGTCACCTGGCTAACATAGTTTGGTGACGGCTGTCATAACACCTCATAACTCAGCACCAGCTCAGCGCTGTGAGAATTTCCTCAATATTCTTACTTAATCATGCACCATTAATAGCAGTTATTTTGGGCTGAGTAAGATGGCACGCAGTGTTTTTACATGAGGTTGCTGATAAAAATCTCAGAGAGGTAACGTGCCAGGACAGGTTTCTGAGATGCATGTGGATGATTTGTTTTTGCAACACGAGCCTCATTTTTCTTTTTTTTTTTTCTTGTCTAGAGGAAGAGGTTTGTCTGTCAACTTCTAGTCACGCTGATTTCCGTCGATTTTTTTTTTCTTTTCCACCTAGTTTCCGAGCTTAAAGGGCCTTGTTGACATGAAATGAGGTGAATCCTTGCCGGATGAAAGGGAATACCTTGTCTGGTTGCCGAACAACACGGGGTTGGTGCCGCTTACAAAACTCCACAGACTTGGCATGAAAATGGCCACCCCCACACTCAGCCCTCTGTGTTTATACTTCTCTGAGACTTGTGAAAATAAACACTCTTCCTGGCAGCTGAAGCACCTTCAGTTGCTGCCACATAACGATTAAACACATTTTTTGGAATCATCATAAAGGATATAAATCACAAAAGAAAACAGAGTTTTAAAGGGTTTTGTTCTCAGTTGTATAAAACCAAAAAGAAGCCACTTCTTGCGTTACCACAAGCCTAAGTGTGGTATCGTTTGGAAAAAATCCTATCCTGTTATTCCATTATTTGTCTCTATTGTCACTGTTGTTTTATACTTGGACTAGAAATCAATTTTATATGTATTGCACTGAAAAGTTGTATTTTTGCATAGAGAAAGAGAGAGAAAAGAATTTTGCTGCAAGCTACACATTAGCACGCAGACATGTGATTCATGCCCATTCTAAACTCATCTATCAAAGGTGGAAAGCATCGCTTTCTGCCCTCCGATCATTCAGTCTTCATTTAATCAGGTAATCCAATAAAGTGCCATTATGTTCTGAGAGAAATTGACCTCCTACCTTTACGGTAAATGAATTAAACTTAGCAAGCTACATTGTAGTAGTGTGCAAATGTAAAAGAAAAAAAAAAAAAAGATTGAATTAATCATGATTTTTAAGAAAGATAGCTTAGGCACAACAAATTATTCAAGGGAATGTTGTAAATGTCAGATGCAAATCGTCATGTTTGCTGGCATTCAGAGCCATTTCACTGTGCAGCACAAACGGACTACTGTTCTCAAACAGGGCAGGACCTTACATTCAGACAAGAGGGTATTCACAGGGAACAAATTGATCAAGTCTTATAGACCTTTTAGTGACCTTTTGAATGTCTTTGGCTAAATTAATGCTTTAAAAAACAAGTGTTTAAATACTGTTGACATTGACATTGATAATGTAGGCGACCTGTCAATATGGAGTTAGGTATTCAGATACTCAGGTCAACATATGGTATATGGAGTACATTTGATAAATTGATTGTGTATGAAATATTTTCAGGTCACCTAAAGTCAACTAAGACACAGTCTGTGTTTCCTTTAATCTAAAAAAGTAAGCAGATCGAAATCACTTCAATTAACTCCTGAGTTGGAGGAGTGCAAAAACACTGCCTAGAAAAAGATGAAAACTGTATTTTTATTTTTTATTCCTGCAGCTCTAGCACAAGTAAGAATCACCTGTTAATTTTAGCAGCCTCATAGACCAGTTGCAAGGGGAAAATGGTTCAGCCACATACATTTTATTCTTTAGGGCAGTTTGGAGGGTAACCACCACGAGTCAACACTTAACTGCCCTGCTCAAGGGTGTCCTAAATACAGCTGCTGGGGAAAAGCTTGTCATGAATGCAGAATTTCATCATATACGTTGTT
>JAQFJB010000020.1:12524425-12537218 GCA_029874875.1 Naso minor
AATGAACAAAGAAAAAGTGCAACCAACAATAACAGTATATGTGTCACATTCTGAGATGCTGGAAGTTGTGCTATTGGTTGGATATGTATATGCAATATGGTGACTCACAAAAATAAGATAAGACAATCCTTTACTGTTCCACAGATGGATCAAATAGCTTTAACACATCAAACAACAACAAGAAAAAACACAAACACAGTTATTTTTATCTCACAGGACCTTTATTAATCTTATTGTGCAGGGAGTCCATGTAGATTTAGCTATCTTTATACTACACTGTCAGCAGACAATTGTCCATTTCTTTGAAAGGAGTTTAGGGAGTGTCGCCTCAATCCAAAGTCCGGATGCTGACTTGACTGGCTTGTGTTGTACAACTTTCTCCTGCTGCTGGAACCCTACAGCCTACATGTTCTGAACAGCCTCTGTGTTACAGCTACCAAACACACACGTGTAGACACACACAAACACACAGTCTCGTAGTTACCGCCTACTGTTTTCACCACTTCACTGCAGCTGTAAGAGTAAAGGTGAAGAAACAATTACCTTCCATTAGAGTTGGTGTGTGCAGCACTTGCAGTATGTTGTTGTGAAGGTGTGTGTGTGTGTGTGGCTTAGATGTAAGATGTACCTTTACATCTCTAGAACTTTTTCTGTAGCATTTTACAACGTGTCTCCTTGTGTTCAACTTGTGTTCTTTAATGCTACCTTTTGCTTTAAAGAAAGTTGAAACTGAAATGATCTCTATCCAGTCAAGCATAAGCACAGTTTCAGCAATGTTACGCATCCAGACTAACACGCCTAAAAACACATCACATGATCATTAATGATCAGTAGGCATATGCCTACAGGGGTATACAGAGAGTAGAGGGTTGGTTGCTTAGTTGCAAGAAACTGGGAAAAGAAAGGCCAGAGATTTTTTTTTTTTGCTTGGACTAATGACAAGGTTAAAATCTTAAGGTAAAATAGAATTTGGTCATGGTGACAGGAAACATAGATGATGAGTCAGACGGGAAAGGACACATCACGAAGGATGAGAACCGATCAGAAAGCAAATCTGGGTGGTTTTAAAAGTATCGCCTTTTGTCATCTCTTCTAGAACACTGCGTGTGCTCTGATTAAGCTCGTAGGCGTTCTCGGACCAAACAGTTCTAGGAACTTTTGGAGAGGAACTGTCCACTGGGGGCTTAGACCACTCAGTGAAATTCACATTCTCACATCAGGAAGAGACGACTTACAAGAGAAACACAAGACGCCAAGGGATGTGTTAAAAAAAATGCTGCATCCTTTTGACTACTTTTGTGTCAGGATGCTGTGTGCATACTTATGTGGCAATGTCAGTGAAATGAGAGCACTTATCTGTTTGTATGGCAGGGCTTCACTTTATGCTTTATTTAGACACCTGGGTTTTCCGGCGTGGAGCTGATGACACTCTAGTGTCTTGCCTCCCATGCCTGCTTTGCCCTGACTCACACAAGAGCTGCTAACAGATAAGCTGTGGGAGAGCGGCAGAGATATACTCCACTTATCCAGGCTGACACATTCAGCTGTAGACAGCAGTTCCGCAGCGGAGATGAGAGCATTACTGTAAATATCACAAGGTCACTGTTACTGGTAAGGTCACATGAATGCAAAAGAGATTGCTCGATTGACACGGCTTTTGATCTTGCTGATATGGTCTCATTCTAATCTCACTGTACACCAAGACTACCCCCCCCTCCCCCAACCAGGTCCCTGTGATGTTTCTAGCTATGCAGATTTCCTGGATTCATGTGTAGAGGTTCTGAGAGATCCACATCAGAATTTTTTTCCACTTTAGTGGAATTGAATGGGAATCTCTGCTGCTCATATAATTTAAAAAAAAACAAAAACAAACTATTTAAAACATATTAATTGGATTATTTGGCATGTAGTGGAGCTGCTGCAGAAAGATAAATCACAAATTTGATCTATAAAAAAACAACAACAACAAAAACGTTAGCAGTAAAAATGTAAATCCAAGTTACAGCCCTACACATGGCTGTATGTAGCACAGAGCCAATAACCTGCTAAGAAACAATGGCATTTTTGTGTCAGTGCTCTCATTGCATAACATGTAGAGTAAGATAACCAACAGACCAAAACCTCAACATGTTCCTGTAAGTCGTGATTTTCAGTGTTTAGAGCATTAGCTAATAGATATACCTCCAAACTGCATCAATTTACATTCCAATGTGAAATCCTCAGCTCATTTTCCGCCAACATCCAAAACAATGGTAAGGGACCACCTCCAATAAAAGGCTCAATTTCAGCCAGAGGAACAGGGTGACTGAAAAACATATCTCCTCCTTCCACTCCTGCTTAATTCCTCCCTCCCACACACTCACACTCACACACACACACACACACACACCCTATGCCTTCTCTTTAGTGGAGTCCGACAGCTCTCAGGGAAGAAGGGATTTTGCTCTGCTCTTTCCAGATGACCTCCTCTAAACTTGAGTCCTGGGCTTAGCGAGGAACAGGGGGGACACAGTGTTGCAAATTTGTCGCCCAGAGTGTTAAAATTCCCACAGGAATGTTAATCTGGCTAGTCCTTGCAGCACACACACTTCAATAATCCTCAACCCCATCGCTTAAGACGGATTTGGTTGTCCACCACTACTACTTGTATTAAGACCATGCACTCTTCTCCCAGACCAAAACTTAGCCAGTTCTCCAAACTGACACAGAATTCTGTTGTAGGTTCTGATGGTCTGTTAACTGCTGTGATTACATAAATTAGCAGGAAAAAAATGAAACAGAAAGTCTGCATGATCATTTTTGGTCCTGGAGAGCTGCTTTCTGAACATTTAATTAATTCCCATTCTCGCTGTTTTTGGTGGGTAAAAAAAAAAAAAAAAACCTCATGGAAAGAGATTCATTGCAAACCAAAAGAGTTTCTGCAAAATTAGATATCCAGCATGTGAACAAAGTAATTCCCATTAAACTTATTTAACAATGCAAGGAAAGTTAATTAAGCCTTCCCCATGTGTGGCTAGGACAGCAACAGTGGGGCTTGAATAAATAACCATCACTAACTTTAAAGTAAAATAATGGTAATAATTTAGCTTTCCTTTAACTTTTCCTGCAGTGTTAACACAAGTTTAATGGGTATGTATGGGCTATATAACGACATAATGTCGTGCTGTTTGAAACCAGATTATTTAAGGATAATTTTTTTTAAGATTTATTTTTTTGCAGTTATTTACCCAGTTCAATAATCAGCAGTGTGTTAAAGCAAACAGCTGCAAGTTGTTTGTCAAACGTCATTTCCTTTGCTACCTTACATGTACATTTGTGTTTATCTACAAAAGTACTGTGTGGGTCTAAGTGGAAGCACTGTCTGCTTGTGCACTGAGCGCTCCTGAAATACAAGATAAATTCCCCTGAGGGCTGCTGTTTCTTTCTTTCTTCTGCTATGAGAACGTTTGTGTGGTTCGGTGTATATTCAGTCTGAGTTTGTTTGTGTGTCAATACTTTGACTTGCATGCATGCTCCCCCGGAAAAAAATGAGGCAGTGTTTACTTGCAGAATGATTTCCTCTAGTTTGAATGTCTTCTTTTTTTTTTCCCTTTCTGTGTCCATTCCTGCCATCACACGGAGAGAGAAACAGGAGGCAACTCGGGGCTTTTTAACTTCTTGACCTTCAGACATGATTGAATCTGTTCTGCTGCCAAGCCAGACAAAAGGCTTCTGAGAGCAAAGAGTCAGCTCATGACTAGACCTTCATGTAGCTGTGGACAGAGAGAGAGAGAGAGAGAGAGAGAGAGCAGTCATGTCATGCACAACATTTATTTATTCAAACTGTCCATCTGCTGTGTGGCTTAAGCCTGGCTGGCATACAGCACACGCACGCACACACACACACACACACACACACACACACACACTTTTGTCTTATACAGTTACACACACACAGACACATTTTCCTAAGAACCAGGGCACCAAAGGTTGGTTTAGTCACAATCATTCATTCTTTTCAATAATCCAGGTCCCCCTGACAGAAGTTCATGACAATTGACTCTTTTATTTGTAACAACTTTTGGCAAAAAATTAGTTTTTTTGCCTAATTAGACCTAATTGTGTGCACAAATAGGGTAAAACAGGGGACATTCTTCTGGCCATTGTTTTACAAAGTCACATAACATTTTGGCATTGTACATTTATTCTGAAAAAGCCATGTTGCAATACTAAAAATTTGCTTAAAAGCTAAAAAGCTGTATAAAGTGTTAAAGAGGCATTTGTTCATATGTAGACTACATGATAGGTAACTATTGTTAATCTGACTGATACTCACTACAGCACCGACTAGTGGTTGTTGGCTCCTTAAAGGGGCCCCCGACCCCATAGCTGTCATACTGGGACATGTGTGAGAAAGCGCACTACTCCCTGATATCTGCCAGCCTACAGAAGAGGAGTGTCTGCTTGTTGTTACTAAATTAAAACAAATTTTCAACTTTGTCTTTAAGCAAATCAATTACTAAACCCTAACCTGGGGCTAGGTTTTATTAAATTACAGAGTTTATACAGCTATTATCTTTATTCAAAGCTTCATGTTGACTCCCTCTCTGATTTGATAGTCACACAAACACAAACTGTCGCTGGGATATGCCTGGAATTTTAACTCAGGTTCCAGCCAGAACTGACTTCTGCTTCACTTTAAATACCAAACTGTCAATAACGGTTCAAGACTGACTGGAATTTTAAACTGAACAGACAGCACCTTAAAATGATGTCAGTAGTCAGGTGTTAGGAAGTCACCCGTACTGTCAGTTTCCCCGCCTCTGCAAAGCTCACACTGGTGATGATAGAATATTGTAAAGGAGGCAGCTGTGCAGGCATGTGTCTGTAAACAGTTCTGACATGGTGACCCCGTACAGTGTTGAAGTGTCACTGCTATTCTGTGTTGTCACTCGACCGTTGAGTCACTCCGATGATGATTTGCTTCCTGGTGTGACAGCTCTGTTGTCGGAGGTGGTGTCGGAAAACAGGGAAAGCTACATCAAACACAAGAGGTGTGAACAAAATGAGGGATTATGCCAACATGAGCGTACAGCGATCTGCACTTACATGTTCAGACACAGTACATGACTGTGTTCAGTCAGGCTAACATACATAGAGGTGTGAAGAAAGGCGAGCTCTTACACAAAGCACATACATGCGTGCCTACATATATCCTATGAAAACCTGCCCCCACATTGCTGTTAAAAGTGGAACTGTGAGTCACACACCTTTCAGTTTTGGTGCCACTTTGTTTTTTGATGTATTTTTTCTGTGAATAAACGGCCAAATAGAGACAATGTGACATTATGCAGAGAAATTTCCACCAGTTACAGCAGAGTCCCTCAGCTGTACGGAACATTTTAACATCTCTCAGCTCATTATGTTGGTTATGCAGCCACAACTTTGCTGTTTGCTTTCTCTCTCACTGCTCTCATCAACACTGTTTTCCAGCCACAGCAGGCAGCTGGTTTCAGTAAAAAAAAAAAAAAACAGCTCTGATAAACTGACACTACCTGAACAACAGCATATAGCAGAGACACAAAACTACAAAGTAGCTGGTGATCATAGTGGGTCATTTGCAGTGAAAGAGCCAAAAAACACACGCACACAAAAAAAGATATAATTTAGATAATATGCAGATTTGCAGTTGACGTGGTTGCCAGAAGCAGAGCTCCAAATGAATGCTAATGCTCCATGCAAATAGGCAACCATTTGCTAAATGTTTTCTGTAACTACTTTATAAGATGATAATGTGTCAGATGTTTGTTAGAACTTGTCACAAAATGCCCCAAAATCAGCTGATGCAACCTTAAATGTGTAGTTTGGTTTTAGTTCCTCAGAACTTAGAAGCAAACCTGCTGACACTTCCATTTTCCCTGTTTTTAACCCTTTCTCCCGCTGTGCTCTCGATTGGTAATTTCTCCAACAAAGCTCCAGATTTTTCTAGTCAAACAACTCAAATGGTTGTTTCACAGTTTCTGTGACATGTTCAGACAGTAGGATACCAGTCGTGTTAAATGGCAACCCATCCCAGAGGCACACGACCCTGCTGACATGCCATGCGTCACTCGTCACTTCGCTTGCTCAAGCTCTCGGCTGAGGCACTCTGATTCACAGTCAGTGGGCTCTGCTCATTTTTCCACTGAAAACTGATGAAACAGGTCCCAAGAAGAAACAATACGTCTCCAAATTTCAGTCCACTTGGTGCAACTACTTCCCATTTCTACCTGCTAGCCACATCAGCAAGCACCATGTGCTTTGCCAGCTATGTCGGGCCGACTTAAGTGATTTTATTACTGTTACACATTTGCCATTTGCCGCCTGTCACTTGCCTCCACTCTGCAGACTGTAGTCCTGCATCAATTTGTCCTTCCTGTTCTTCTTTTTAAAGGTGTTCCTGGCAATGATTGCTTTTAAACACACGCACTTACACTCTCAGTGTTTGCACTTGATGCACTTGATATTTTTTTGTGATGACAACTGAAGTATATGTTTTAGTACGTTTTTCTTTTGTACATTTTGTACGTTTTGCATGTTTATTTTAATATTATTTATTTTACTGTGAGCCATGAATTTGAGACTAATTAAAAGTCCTTTACTTTGAATCCTTGTGTTATTCTAATTTTGTGGCACAGATTTATATGGGGGTGGGGACGTTTAGAGTAGATCATTCCAACTAATACCTCAGAAAATCTCCCTCTTTTTCCCCAGCCCATGTTGGCAGGTATGCAGAAACAGAGTCTTAAGTTTCTTGAATAGTTTTAGAGGAGCCTAAAAGTAATTTGGCCACCCAAGTTTAAATTTTATTTGAGTGCTAACAGATATAACAGCTAAAATATAAATCACAATATTTGTCTTAGTATTGAGATTGGAATTTGCATCTTTGCTTTACTTTTCTGGCAGTTTTCTTAAGGTACATAATCTATCTCGGCAAAATGTGTTGCCACTTTCCACCACTAATGCCACCAGATTTAATCAAATGTATCGGGTGATGTTTGATTGAAGGTGGGGATGGTGCCGGAGGGGGAATGCAGGGATAGTTTTACCACAAAAGACAAGACCTGGCTGCGTTGCCCAACAGTATGGGCTGATATCCCTGATGAAATGTTCTGGAAGAGCATGCTGTTATTACCCTAGCGGATGTTATTGTACAAAACCGAAGACGGGTAATGAAATGATGTATGGTTTTTTACAGACCAGACGGTAGTGTGTGTGTACTTGTATGTCTGTTAGCACGTATCTGTGTGTGTCTGTTAAATGAGGATCAAAGCAGCACCATCTGCCTGACAGCGGCAACAAAAGATGATGAGATTGTGTCCGAGAGGAAATCTACTTGTGTTTGCCCTGCGTGCCCCCCTGCTGCACTCTCACATTCACATGAAAACACACACACACTGGCTCTTCTTTGTCACCTTTTAGCTCTCTGATGAAATGGGCAATGTAGACGGGAAATACACAAAAAAGCAATTCTCTAGGAATCGACGGTGTCATTAGTTTCTTTTTGTTTTTAGGCAACTCTTGCCAACAGAAAATGAACGAGAGAGGGGGCTCAGGTAGCGAGAGAGAGGGTATTGGCAAGCACCACCACAGGAGGAGGGGGGGTGTGACTGTGAGGGTGGACAGACTTACAGCTTGTCCTCCAATTCCTGGACCGAGTGACTCTTTGTTTGACACCTCGGCTGAAAGCGGAGCTCCGCCAGGCACGTCCGCTGCTGGCTGACAAACAGCGTATCCTGTCTCTGTCGGCTCACCTCTCCCAGCCAGCGGTGAGGGTGAAGAACAAATGAGAGACCGGGGAAGACAGAGTGGCAGGGAGAAGGAGAGTGACAGAGCCAAAGAGGGAGGGAGAGAGGGATGCCGAGGAAGGAATGTATCGGGTTTGTCCATTCCTGCCAAAAGACCTAAAGGAGGCTTGCATTATTGGCCTTTTTTCATCTCCAGATCGTCTAGCTGACTCGCACAGTTGCCAGATGCTTCCTTGGTGATCTCCGGTTTCACTTAGAGAAGAGGCCTTTGTCCTCACACGGAAGATCTTTGGCACGCTCATCTGGGCATAACCCAGACCAAAGCCATGTACAGGATGGAGTAACTGTCCCTGGCTAAGTGTACACAGTAACATTATAGTGTTGAGGAGTTTGCTTCTTGAAATGTATTTGTATTTATTACAGCTCCAGTGACAAGGCCATGAAGGATGTCGTGTCACACCTTTTTACTCAAAGCTGCCACTCACACAACTGCAAAAGATGGAAATGGATAAGAGGGCAAGGGAGAGAGAGGCAGAGAGACAGAGAGAGGACAGATGGCATGCTATGTATCACAGAGGCCTCAGCAGATGTTTACTTCTGGGGAAAAGGAAAACGTGACCAGCCATCTTGAGGCTTTGTTTAGTGGGGCCAATGGAAGTGAGAATAAATTAGTTAACATATATTAGCATTGCTTCCTCTCTTGCAAATCAGCCCTACTTTACTAATCATTTGCAGCTCTTTTCAGCTCAATTTCAATTCTCCAAAGGCCTATTTCTAAATACTTTCTATTCTTTGAACAAAGGAAGAGGAGATCTCTATAAAACAATACTCTGCATTTAGCTATGTTGTGAGGCAGAGGGAAAGAATGGAGGCTTGTTTTTTTGTTTTCTTGTCAGGAGGGCAGAAAGTCAAGCGTGACAAATAGAGCATATCTTCTGCATCATTACATCTGTACTTCAGGTCTGCTCCACAGATTTATGTACAGGACAAGCATGTTGTGGCTCTCTTTCCTTTCCACTTGTTATTGACTTCCGCTTCACGCCTGACTCCCTGCACTTGAACATGTGATTCCGTGTGATTTCAGGCTTTTTACTTGCTCACATGAGTCAAAGGTGCCATCTCAACCATGACCTTCTGACTCTTGATTTATGCTTTTTAGTACAGACAGAAATTTAAACTGTGCATTGTGCTAATAATCTAGTTTGCCATCCCTCTTTGTTTTTCTGGTCAGATTTGGTTAAGATGAATGGAATTTGAACGAGACAACCACTTTTAAATTCTCAGTGCACAAAACGCCCTGGATCTCTGTCTCACCGTGGACTGCTGTTTTAATCCATATTTTATCTGCTGGCTGCCCCTTTAACCTTTGCTTCTCTTACTTTTTAAATTTTACCCCTCCACGCTGCTTCCCTCTTGCTGCAGCACTCTGGGTGCTTTCACCTCGATCTTGAGCAACATTTTATCCATCTTTCAAAATATAAATCAACCATTTGATCCATCGGCAAAGACAGAAAGCAGAGGAAGAGCAGGAGTCAGAACAGTCAGGAGGGGTAAATGGTAATCCAATAGAGGAGGATTTAATACAACAACTTATTCCCAAACTCAAATTAAGTTACAGTACTGTATGAACTCCATAGGCAAAGTATATGCAACAAAAGAGTCCTTTGAGAAGAAAATCAAATCGTGATCTGAGAGTCAAGTCAGGAGTTTGAAATGAGGGTTCATGTGTGTGCACCAATGAGAGGAAATCACATTTTGTATATTGCACGTGTGAATGCGGAGGGGGGGGCTGTTTGTATGCACAGTGTAAGCGCATGTGAGAGGACGTGTGGTACAGATTTATTCTTCTGTGAGAAATGAAGCCAGCATCTCCCACCCAACTTCAGGCTCACAGCTAGCTTTCACTTCCTGTGACTGACCCTGACTGATACCATGCATTAAGACTAGAGCCCTGCAGAAACCGCACTGAGGTGTCCATGTGCGATCAGTCTGATGACATACTGAGGCGTGAGAGCTATGGCCAACCCAAGCAATGACCTTCAAGGGATTTTCCAAGTTATTCCTGCTGAGCAAATAAACAAACAGTTTTATTTGTCTGTTCAGAGCAATGTCAGCAAAATAATGGAAGCCTGTGAGTCACGGTGTGAAATCATCGTGCAGACATAACAAACTTAACCGCACAGGCACAGTCAAGGCCAGGAATGACCGGTCGTCTACCCAGTGAGAGAGTGAAAACCACTGTGATCCAGCCAGATGTTCATAAGTCACAATCAAGAATTAAATTCCTTCAAGTCGTCACCAGTCTCAATGTGTGAAAGCTCCACATCATCATGGCTAGTTTCCAGAAATTTGTAACCCCAGGAATTACAATTTTAATGTAATAATTGAATAGAAAGGAATGGATGTAAGCATAAACAATGATTTGACGGCACAATATTATACTGCAGACTTTTTCATTTAAAAAAAAGTACCAAGACTAATTGAAATTAGACATGCAGGAAAATACTGAACATGTCCAAGCCCAGCTGGAAGCAAAGGATAAACATCAGACCAGACAAATATGCAAAGTCATGATTAAAGGTCGCTGTCGGCTCTGATAAATAAACACCTTTTCAATCCTTACAGAGATTTTTTTTTTTTTTTTTTTTTTTTACTGTGGGGTTGTGTGAGGAACTACCTGCAGTTGTGCGCAGAAATACGGACGTTTTGTGCTTGAGAGAATGTAGTCCCACAGGAAACAGTTGTCTGAAGGCAAAGTAAGGCGCTACAAATGTTAAACATGTAGCGTACACATAAGGGGCCACATGTACTTTAGGTGGGTGGTTTTATTGGTGGCTAAAAGATGTGTTGCTCTTGGTACCATTTACAGCAATCAAGCTGACACTTATCTACTGCAGGTAATACACCGACTTGGCATAAGTGCCTCATACAACCCCACATCAAAAAAACAAATTATCCCTTTAAGCTCAAAGACGTGCGCATGTAAACTAACCTATCAATAACCTCACAACTTGCAAAAATCTGTCAGAATAATAAAGAAGAAATGCACTAAATATTTTATTGACTAAGTTAACAAACAGCCAGCACATCTAATCTTACAGCAATAACAAAGCCTTGTTCTAAAAGCAACAAATAATGATTAATTAGGTTTGCTGTAGCCAAGTTTGTTCTATTTTTCTGTGTTGCTAAATCCACAGAGGACATTTTATGTTATGAAACCAGTGGAGGCCATGCTTGTTGTATAATCTCTGACTGTTATAATCAATATAAATGAGTCTGAGTCTGGTCTCAGGTTGAAAAAAGATGAGTTGCAATTCAATTGAGGTAAGAAATATTAAATGAATATCTTTTAATTTCGTCATTCAGTTAATCAAATACTTATTGTGCGGTGTTACATTACTGCGGTGTACAAGCTGTAAAGAATTTTTCCTATTTATTACAGTGGCCTCTCATTCTCTTAACCTCTGTGTATAGAAGGTGCAGTTTTATAAACATACATAACTTTACAGAATACTGAGATATCTGCAGGGATATGGATGAACAGATATTTTACACCCATTGGTGAATTTCTGGGCAAAATAAAGCCAACATTTGTTCTCAGTGTTGAAACAAACAATTTCTAACCACACAGCCTAATCCACCCCACCAGCTTGGTGACATAGAGCTTCATTCTATTTTTCCGTGGTCAGAGAATTAAAATGTAGTAAGGGGAAGTCGATTAAGTACGGGTCATTGCTGTCATTGCTACTATCATTCCAAGATAATGAACATGCTAATGGCTGCAGAGTGATGAGAGACATGAAGAGATGGAACAAGATGACAAAAGAAAAAAGGGAAAAAAAAGGAATGTAGCACAAAAATGTTGTGAGAAACAC
Organism: Naso minor; assembly: GCA_029874875.1. NCBI lineage: Eukaryota > Metazoa > Chordata > Actinopteri > Acanthuriformes > Acanthuridae > Naso > Naso minor. Next base: position 12,536,067 of record JAQFJB010000020.1, read on the forward strand.
TCCGACAGCGTTCATGCACAAGTGATGGCCATACATTCTCAGTCTTTGTCAAGTTTGGCCAGTTCTGTTACTGATTTTCGCTTTGACAAAAAAACTTCCAGGCTATCACTGCTCACGCTAAGCTCCTCTGATATTTAGGCCTAATTCAAAGGGATGCATTATATGTGCAACAGAGAATTTCTAGAATAAATGAAAGCTTGAGAAGGAAACTTTACAAAGCCTTAATAACCTATGCATGGATTTAATCATCATGGTGAAGGTACACAGAAGCAAAACATGCATTTATTTATGCAAATATTAAGGGAGGACAAAGGAATTATGTTAATATAGCACCTTATCATACACGGAGGTCATTCAAAGTGCTTTACAGGCAGAAGTAAATATAACAGAAGCGTAAAAAACAGAAATGAAAGTACAGACGATTAAAAAAACAAAAAAAAACCCAAACAAAACAGATAAGCAAAAGTAAAAGTGCCATAAGAGATGATTAATTAAAAGCTATAGAAAAAGAGAAGTTTTTTAATTTTGTTTTTAAAATGGCCACAGTTTGAGCAGAGCTGCGTTCTGCAGTAAGCTGATTCCAGCATCGAGCAGCATAATGACTAAAAGCTGCTTCACCACATTTAGAGTAAACTCTGGGGATCACTAACTGACCAGCTCTTGCAGAGCTCAGACCTGGCACGTACTCTGAAAATTTATCAGAGAAGTATTTTGGGCCCAGACCATAGAGATTCTTATAGACAGTAAGGAAAACTTTAAAATCACTTAACAGCTTTTTAGTTTAAGCAGCACATTTGCAAAACACCAGTACCATAATTGTCTGAATGAGCGAGTGAGTCAGTGACCAACAGATGTAGGTCTACTGTAAGCAACAGGCCACTGACATCATTCTGTGGTGATGATGATACATGGTCACGTGTGATGGATGGCTGCATAATAAAAACAAAGACAAAACTGGCGTAAAGCATTTTAATTAGCATTTGTCTGATGCTAAGAAACTGGTCTTTTTTTTAAAAAATAGTTTTAGATAATGAAATAATAGAGGGTTACTTTGTCAGTGCTGCCGAATTCCCTACGAAGACAATAAACAAAACATCTGAGGTGCTTTGTTGCAGTGAAGTAATTATGATATGCAAGATAATTGAAAAATTT
>JAQFJB010000020.1:12618515-12629643 GCA_029874875.1 Naso minor
GGTGGGTATGTTGAGAAAGAATGGCTTGTGGACAGTGATCACTAAAGTGGTTGGAACTGACTACAGTTTGAAATATTATATCTCCTACTACAAATTTGTTACAGTTTAATACTGAATAACTCAACAAAATACCTTTTCTTGCTAGTGATTAATATTAAGCATACATATTGTACATGCATATCTGCTTACATCTTGATTGCTCATGTCCCAGTACGGCCGCTCGCCGTAAGACATCACTTCCCACATGACAATGCCGTAGCTCCACACATCACTGGCCGAGGTGAACTTCCTGTAGGCGATCGCCTCGGGAGCTGTCCAGCGAATGGGGATTTTCCCTCCCTGTGGATATGCGAATGAGTAGGTGAGCATGAAATACTGGGGGGGATGGAGCACAAACACGGAATCACACACATACAAGAGGAAGAGAGAGGGTGAGAAAAACACGGTCTAAGGGAAATGTTGATGCACAACACATGGGTGCATGCTGCAGAACCCAAACGCCACATATACACAAGGTTAGTAACACAGTTACAGAAAAATGATACGTACAAACACATGACACTATAAGAATATTTAATGTGCTACAAACTGCATTTTGCAACATCAATAAATCACCACCATAGAATCACTTTTAAAACTAGTGCTTTCTGTAATACGGAGACTTGTCATCCCTCACTTTTTGTTATTGCTCTGCATAAGTAAAAGTGACTTTTAAATTAGCCAAAATTACTTGTTTTATGGTCAGGTCTTGTGAGATAGCCAGAAAAACTTAAGCTGGTTTGCACTTGAAGAAGAAAGTGTTTTTTTTTCTTGTTTGGAGAAGTCAAAATGTCATTAGGCACAGAAGCTAAACTTTTGCATACAGGCTGAGGCTGCCTATCTTTGTACCAGGGCTCATATTCATTTATGACAATTACACTCAATCTCAAAGGACCCTTTCCTATGTGCCTTAACCTGCTTTGCCAGTTTTACATGTTGTGCCTTTCATATTAGATATTCTATTAATTTGTCGGCTATGCAAGGGTATTGTAAAAGTTCTAAATCTGTGCTACAATAAACCTTCAGGTGAAGATACATCAACATGTCGTCATTAAAATTGTACATACCCAGAAAGTGTCCATGGTTTTCCGTTTTAATATTATTTTTATGTCTTCAAGATCACCGACAAGTATTAATATAGCTGAGATATATTTGTCTTAGTCCATGTTTCATTTGCTCTTATTTTTCTACCTACACCTGTTATTCATAGTGGTGTGAAAAAAACCCTCCCTCTCTACCCACAATGGTCGTGTCATGAGGGAACAGACTTGACACAGATCCATTTTCTGAATGCACTCATACTTGGTAATTTTGTAGATTAGTTTGTAAAGGGGTCTAGAATTAACATAATAGTGGTGTATTGATGTTAAAACATCATATGTAGCACCTTTAAACATTGTTTTCAAACATGAGCACACTTAAACAAACACATCCACACATTAATTTTTATGCTTACTCACCAGGGAGCTGGTGTAGGTGGGGTCTGTGGGGTCATCCTCGAGGAATCGAGATAGGCCGAAGTCAGACACCTTACACACCAAATTACTGTTGACCAAGATGTTACGGGCAGCTAAGTCTCTGTGCACGTAGTTCATGTCTGACAGGTACTTCATTCCTGCTGCGATACCTCGCAACATGCCAACCAGCTGGATCACAGTGAACTGCCCGTCATTGAGCTGGCAGAGGAAGAGAGAGAATGAAATGGATAATTCCAATTGTAGATCAAGGTCACCTTTTCAAAGAAATGTATATTCAGCTGCTTTTTAACTTAATTTGCTCCACCTATGTTTATAATTCAGTCCTCTTGTGTGCATCTTTAATCTGCCACCACTTCACAATGTAATGTCCTTCTCTTGTCTATCTATTCATCCTCCAGTCCTCTGTTCCCTGTATCTCCATGTATCACTTTCTTTTCTCTGGCAGACAATGTAAAAAGTGACTTTGAGGCCATGATTCATAGGAGACTGAGCTCTTTGTAAATGTCACCAATTGCCTGAATGCAGCATTTGTCAGATACATCCAGTGTGGGCTCTGCATCAGAGCTCAAGAAGACCTTTTATGGCTCTAAAGAAAGTGAGATAACTAAAGGCAAGATCAAGCAGATTTTGATGAGATTATTTGGTAGACAGTTCTAAAGTATTGATAAAATCACAAACACGTTTGTAGGGAAAAGCTAATATTACAGCTAAATGTGATTGTGTGCCTGTTTTTATTTCTCACCCTTAGGAAAGAGTCCAATGCTCCATTCTCCATGAACTCAGTCACAATCATCACCGGACGACTCTTGGTGACCACACCTTCCAGACGGATAATGTTGGGGTGGTCGAACTGGCCCATGATGGAAGCCTCAGACAGGAAGTCTCGCCTCTGGCGGTCAGTATAGCCCACCTTAAGAGTCTTGATGGCTACGATGATCTCCCGGCGCCCAGGCAGCTTGAGGCGACCACGACACACCTCCCCAAACTCTCCTGCGAGAGCCCAGGTGAGACAGCCAGAATAACAGGGAGAGACAGAGAGAGAGGGAGGGGAGAGAGGAATGACGGAAGAGTGGAGGAGAGTGGGGTAAAAGAGTTTCAGGTGCTCCCAAGTTGTGTGTCCGATCACGACATGATTAGAGTCGTGCTGGAGTGGGGGGGAGGGAAAAGGGGCCGGGGTTTGTGGAAATTTAATAGCGAACTGCTGGGAGACACTGTTTTCGTAGAACAATTTAGGGAATTTTATTTTGGGTGGAAGGCATTTAAGGGGAGGTTTGGATCTTTACTAGATTGGTGGGAGATCGTGAAGGTAAGGATACGGGAATTTTGTAGGGAGTATGGGGCAGTAATGAGGAGAGAGGAGAAACGGGGAATGTGGGAGGCACAGAGGGAGCTGCAGCATTGGGCGGGGGCGGTCAACAGGGGGGGTTGGGTGGATATGGAGAGGGTGAGGCTACTGAAGCAGAGCATTAGGGACTACTACAGCAAGAAAGCAGAGAGGGTGGCCTTTCTTGCTAAGGTGGAGAACAGGGAAAAAAATGAGAAAGTGACGGCATTTTTCTTCCAGACAATCAAGAGGAAGCAAAAAAAAAGGAGGGTATTGAGGAGCTGATTGACGAATGTGGTTTAGCGAGGGAGATGCAGGACAAGTTGGATGTAGCAGTTCGATTTTATTTCAAATTGTTTGGTTAAGAAGACAGGGATATTGAGGAGGGAAACAGCTTGTGGAGGAAGGTAAGTCGAGAGAGCCAGGGGAGGCTAGGCGGTGAGGTAAGTCGGGAGGAGGTGAGGGAGGCTTTATTTTCGCTTAGATGTGGGACAGTGCCGGGGAAGGATGGCATTACGAGAGAGTTATACACCTTCTTTTGGGATATCATGGGGGAGGACATCACAGAGGTTATTAATGAGGTGGGCAGAAAGGGGAAGATGCCACTGTCAATGAGGGAGGGTGTGGTGCACTTAATTTATAAAAAGGGGGACAGGAGAGATCTCGGCAATTGGCGGCCGATCACTCTCCTTGGCACTGATGCGAAGGTTTTGGGGAGAGTGCTGGCGAACAGAGCGAAGGAGGTATTGCAGGAGGTGTTGGGTCCGGATCAGGTATGTGGGGTGCCAGGGAGGTCAGCTGTGAAGAACCTGGTGCTGTTGAGAGATTTGGTGAGTTGGGCGGAGTGCAGGAGGGTTCAGGTGGGAGTAGTCAGCCTGGATCAGCAGAAGGCTTTCGACAGAGTGGATCATACGTTTTTATTCCAGGTGTTGGACAAGATGGGGTTTGGGGAGGGGTTTATCTCTTGGGTAAGGACACTTTACCGGGAAGTCTTCAGCAGGGTGAGTATAAATGGCGTTTTGAGTGGCCCGGTGGCGCAGGAGAGGGGGGTGAGACAGGGGTGTCCCCTGTCCCCTCTCTTGTATGTGATTTTTATTGAGCCGTTAGCCGAATTGTTCAGGCAGGATAGGGAGTTTAGGGGAGTGCGGCTGCCGGGGGGGGGGGGAGTAAGAGTGTTGCAGTACGCCGATGACACTACACTGGCAGTATCATCGGATAAGGATATGGAGAGGGCAATGGTTCTGGTGGACCGATATTGCAAGGGCTCAGGGTCTAGGGTCAACAGAGATAAGTCAGGGGTAATGTTCTCCAGTTGTTGGTGTGGGAAGGTGGGGGCGCATTATGGGATGGAGCAGGTGGAGGATGGCCTTAAGGTGCTCGGGGTCAGGCTATTCAAAAATAGGGCGGAAAGGGGAAATTGGGAGGCATGTCTAGAAAAGGTGAGGAGGAGGTTGGAAACGTGGAGGGCGAGGGCATTGACACTGTCGGGCAAGGTGGTGGCCATAAATGCGGACATAATGCCGCAGCTGATCTACCTCGCCAGGGTGCATCCGATGCCCGCGAGGCATAAATTGCAAGTAATTCGGATGGTGTTTCGTTTCTTATGGGGCGGGAGGTTTGAGCCAGTGAAAAGGGAGATTTTGTTTCTGCAGGTAAAGGACGGTGGACGGGGTTTGGTGAATATCCCACTCAAAGCGGACATATTGTATGTGAAAAGCGTGTGGGAAGTGCTGAGCGAGGGCAAAGGACACGGGTGCGTGTTCCTGGCGAAAATGTGGATAGGGACAGCTTTTAGGCACCTGGTGGGATGGGATAATGTCGGGCCGAGGGCGGAGGACATTCCTTGGCATTACCAAAGAGCAGAGTTGTTTCTGAGAGGACAAAAAGGGGTTGTGACTAGAGAAAATATCGGGGATCACAGGTTGCTTTATCGGATGCTCCTGGAGAAAGAAGTGGAGGGGGTAAGGAGGAAGGTGGCAAGGAGAGAGGTGGATTGGCAGGTATTGAGCCCTAGGTTGCTGGGGAATAGGGCTAAGGATGTGGGCTGGTTAGCGGCGCTTGACAGGCTGTCCGTGAGGGCGAGGCTGCACAGGATGGGGTCAGCAACAATAGCATTATGTCCAAGAGGTTGCAGGGCGGAAGAAACGGTAGGGCACGTTTTCTGGGAGTGTATGCACGCGAGGAATTTCTGGAGGAGGGCGCAGGAAAGGGTCTTTAGGCCGGTTTGGGGGTTGAGGGTCAGTAGGGAGGTTGTGATGGTAGGGAGAGGGGTGGAGGGGAGGAGAGCAGAAGACAGGGAGTTCGTAGGGTTTTTGGTTGGGTGGGCAAAGCTGGTGCTGTGGGAGGGGAGGAACAAGAAGGTGGAGCGTCCGTCGGACAATACAACGGGGGCACAGAGATTCGCAGAATGGGTAGGCAGGGTGAGGAAGGATATGAGGGTGTGTGCCCAGGTAGGGGGGACCGGGGTGTTCGGGGAGGTGGGGAGAAGGGTAAGCGATGTGATGGATAAGGTGGGCGTGGGGTGAAGGTGAGAGGGTGAGCGGAGGCTGGGGAGAGTTCAATGGGGGAGTGGGTAAAGGGCGGATGGAAATGGGGAAGGGAAAGGGAATGTTAAAAATAAAGAAATAAATAAAACGGGAACAGGAAGGGGGTGTCGGGGGGCTTTATGGGCTTTATGGATTTTGAAACATTATGTGAATTTCCTAAAAAAGAGTTTGGTTTTTTTGTGTGTTCTGTTTGCGTGGGAATGGGTTGGGGATTAGAATTTGTGTTAGGCATTGGAATGTTTTTGTTGATGTAATGATCATGTCTTGGTGGATTAGAATTTGTGTCAGGCATCGAAATGTTTCTGTTGATGTAATGATCATGTCTTGGTGGAAATAAAATATTAATAAATAAAAAAAAAAAAATTGAAGAGTTGGGGCGTGAAGCAAAAAGCAGAGATTTGCGGACAAGGGCGGTTTGTGCGGTGGTTTCGAAGGGCGTTTGGTATTTTGGAGCGGTTGGTTGGCTTCGGTAGGGCCTGGTTGGAAAAAGGCGGGCGGAGTTTGGTCCACTATGGCTCAGCGGGGGGCCTTTTTTCAGACCTCAGGGGGAGGGCTGAGGAACAGCTTCCGTTTTCTGTGGAGGGACAGGTCGGAGGAAATGTTGGAGCGGGATGCCTTCATCCAGAAGGTCCTCATGGACGTTCTGAAGGTGGAACCAGAGCGGGTCTGGTGTGTGCAGAAGAATATGGCCGAGGTGTCTTATGACATCACTATGGAATCAGCAGCAGGGTACAGTGATGTGATGGAGAGATGCAAGGTGGAGGCAAGCACAGATCCACTGGGGAAATTCACCGTGACTTCCTTGATGAACAAGGGACACAAGGCGGTCACGGTGCATATGTACAATCCCTTTGTTGAGAAGGAGGTAATCACGAGGTTTCTGGGGAGGTATGGTAAGGTGTTGGAAGGAAGCAGGAAGTTGAGGGATGGCTTTGGTATCTGGACAGGGAAAAGACAATTCCGAATGGTTCTGAAGGAAGACGAGAATGGGTATGAAGGGTTTAGTCACCCCCCCGCGAACTTTGCGTTGGGTGCCGATCGGGGGTACCTTTATTATTCTGGGCAGCCTGGATGGTGTAGGCATTGTGGGAGGTTCGGGCATTCGCCAGGAAGCTGTGGGACAATGAAATGCAGGAGATGCGGGGGGGAGGGCCACATGGCGGCTGATTGCCCGCAACCCAAGACATGTAACGGGTGTGGGAGCTCGGACCACATTTTTCGGGACTGTACGGGGTCCCGAAGGTCATATGCAGAGGCGGTAGGGGCCAGGAGCACAGGCAAAGAGGCCGCCGTGCTGGGGGGGGTGCAAGAAGGAAAGGTGGATGGGGCAAACGAGCGCGAGCATGAGCCGGCGGAAGAGGGGAGAGTGATTGGAGATTGGAGAGTGGAGCGGGGGAGGAGTGAGGAGGCCAAAGAGGTGGGGAGCGAGGATGGTCAACGGAAGGAATGGGGAGATCGGGTGGAGGAAGAGGAACTGGCAGGCATGGAGGTCATAGGGGCCAAAAGTAAACGGGGCGATGTGGAGGAGGAGGATACGGAAGGGCTAAGGGTAGGGAGAAGGAAATTAAAAAAGAAGAGGAGGGGGGGGGAGGAAGGTTTGGGGCTGGAAGGCGCAGGGGCAAATGTGAAGCAGGCCCCCGTGGCGGGCATGGATCCGGAACTTCTGCGGAAGAGAGTCCAGAGCCTGGAGCGGGAAAGGAAGGAGGACGACAGGAGGCCCAGGTCGCCAGTAAGGAACCCGAGGGAGCACTCGAGCAGGCTGGGAGCGAGTGGCAGCTCATCGGGGAGCGAAAGGGAGTTTGTGGACGCATCCCCTAATTCCATCCCATATTTGTCACCGCAAGGGGAAGCGGGTGCCGTTTTGGGAAAGGGGGAGAGTGGAGTGGAGAGCAGTGGGGGGGAGAAGGGGCTGGGTTTAGGACTGGGGGGGACCGCTGGGGTGGAAAGCGGGTGCAGAGCGGGACTCTCGGGGTCCGAGTCGTCGGACAGTGAGGGTAGTGCTTCGCCAAACGAGGGGCCTGGTGGGCAGAGGGAACCAGACTCGAAGCGGATATAAACTTTGGTTTCTGTGGTGGACTCTGGGTTTGACAGGATAGCGTCTTTTTTTGTTTAATGAATGAGTTAACGGTACTCTCAATTAATGTGCGGGGGTTAAGGGACCAGGTGAAGAGAAGGGGGGTTTTTGAATTTTTATCTTTGGTTGATTTCAATGTTTGTTTATTGCAAGAAGTTCACTTGAAGGATGGGGGGGATGGGAGGTTGTTCTCTAGAGAGTGGACAAGGGGGGAATCTAGGTGGTGTGTGGGGGGGGTTCATTCGTCGGGGGTGGGGATTTTGTTAAAGGGGCATGATTTTGTTATTAAGGAGGAGTTTGCAGTAGTGCAGGGAAGGGTGTTGGGAATAGATTTTGATTGGAGGGGTTCGAGTTTTAGGATTGTAGACGTATATGCTCCGACAGACGCAGGGGGAAGGAGAGAGGTTTTTTTAGGGTTGGGCCAGATTTGTTTTACAAATAAAACGGTTATTTTGGGGGGGGACTTTAATGTTTCTTTTGAAAGTAGTGAGGATTTTAGTTTGGGCTATTTGGTTAAACTTTTAAAAGATTTTGCTTTGACCGACTCATATAAGAAAGTTAATCAGGGGACGGGCGGGGTTACGTGGAGAAACTCGAGGGGGGTCAATAGGAGGCTAGATTATATTTTCACGAGCACGGATTTGGTGGTGAAGTCTTCGTACGTTGCTCCGGTTTGGTTTTCTGACCACAGCCTCATTTGTTCGACATTGGGGTTTAAAGGGTTTAAGTTTGGGAAGGGATATTGGAAACTAAATGTGGCGGTGTTGAAGGAGAGGGAGTTTTTAGTGCAATTCAGGTGTTTGTACGAAGGGTGGAGGGGTTTGAAAGGTATGTTTAGTTGTCGAAGGGAGTGGTGGGAATGGGTGAAGGGCAGGATCAAATCTTTTTCAAGTAGTTATTGTAAGTGGAGAGCGCGGAGGGCGAGGCGGGGGTTTTTTAAATTACAGAAGGAGTTGGAGGGGCTTTTTGAGGAGGGAAACTTGAAAGGAAATGTTGCTTGGGAGGAGTATGCGGCATTACAGGGGAAGTTAAGGGATTTCTTTGAGGAAAGGGCTAAAAGTTTTTGTTGGAAGGCTGCAAGGGAATTTTTCGAAAAAAGTGAGAAGTGTTCTGCCTATTTTTTTAATTTAAGGAAACAGGGGAAAGAAAAAAAAGTGGTTGAAGGGCTTAGGGGGGTAGATGGGGTGGTGAGAAGAGACACTGTGGGAATGATTGAGGTGGCAACGGGGTTTTATGAGGATTTATTTTCACGTAGAGAAATAGGGTTGGAGGAGGGTGAATTTTTTTTGGGGTGTTTGGACAGGAGGGTCTCGGAAGAAGTAAGAGTGGAGTTGGAGGGGGAGATATCCCTGGTGGAGCTGGAGGACGCCCTTCGGGGCCTTAAATGCAATAAGGTTCCAGGGGCGGATGGGCTGCCTGCCGAGTTTTTTAGAACGTTCTGGAATGTGGTGGGGCCTGATTTGTTAGAGGTCTATAGGGAGATTTTCAGGGAAGGGGTTATGTGCAATTCAATGAGGGAGGGTGTAATTTCTCTACTGTTTAAGAAGGGGGACAGGGAGGATTTGAAAAATTGGCGGCCGGTCACACTTTTGTGTGTGGACAGCAAACTGATAGCGAAGGTACTTGCAGGTAGGTTAAGGAAGGCACTGAGGGAGGTCATAGGGGAGGATCAAACCTGTGGGGTAGAGGGGCGCCACTTGTATTGGAACTTGCTCCTGATTCGGGATACCATCAGCTGGGCGCGTGACAGGATGTTGCCGCTCATGTTGGTGGCTCTGGACCAGGAGAAGGCCTTCGATCGGGTTTCGCACGAATTTCTATTTCGAATCTTGAGACAGTTGGGGTTTGGGCCAAATTTCTTAAGGTGGGTAAGTATTCTGTACACAGGGGTAGGTAGTAGGGTGAACGTAAACGGGTTTTTTTCAGCATTAATTTTGCAGATGGCAGGGGTTAGGCAGGGGTGCCCAATGTCGCCCCTCCTATATGTGATATATATGGAGCCGTTTGCCGCAGCAGTAAGAAGGGACAAGCAAATTTTGGGGTTTCGGCTGCCGGGGGCGGATGGGAGGGTGGTGAAGTTGTCGCAGTATGCGGATGACACCACCCTGCTACTTCAGGATGAACAGAGTTTGGAGAAGGCGTTGGAGGTGGTTTCTTCTTTCGGGAGGGCTTCCGGGTCGAAACTAAACTTGGAGAAATCTAAGGTAAAATTTTTTGGGGAATGGGAAGGGAGGGTTGGGGGTTTGGCAGGATTATCAGGGTGTGAGGGGCCAATAAAAATATTGGGGGTGGACTTTGGTACAGATAAGGAGGTGGAAGAAAATTGGGGTGGAAGAATAAATAAGATTAAATCTAAGTTGGGGCTTTGGAAAGTAAGAAATTTGAGTTTGGAAGGTAAGATTTTAGTGGTAAAGGCTGAGGTTTTGGCGGGGCTTTTATTTTTGGCCAGGGTTTTTCCGTTGCCAGCAAGGAGAAGAAGGGAGGTTCTGGGGATGGTGTTTAAGTTTATTTGGGGGGGGTACGAATATGTTTCTAGGGAGGTTATGATGCAGGGGATTGAGCGGGGCGGAAGAGGGGTCCCAAATATTCCATTGAAGTTGGATTGTGTTTCATATGTGCAGGCGTGTGAAATACTTGCGCAGCCACCGCGGCACCCTTCTTTTTATTTTGTTAGGTTGTGGTTAGGTATTCCTTTTAGGTTTTTGATTGGCTGGGACAATCGCTTCCCTAAAGCGGAGCGGTTACCTCGGCACTATGGGCACTTGGTGGGGTGGGGGAAAAAGCATAAGGAATGTCGGGACACAAGTTTATGTTTGGGGCACAAGGGGTTGTATGAGGCACTAAGTAAAAAAGGGTGGAGGGAAAGAGCGGTAGGGGTGGAGAAAGATGAGTGGAAGGGGGCTTTAATGAAAGGGTTGGAAAACAAGCACAGGGACCTAAATTGGCTGGTGTTGCACGGGAGATTGCCGGTGAGGGAGGTGCTCTATAGACACTCCCTCACCAGGAATAGCTGTTGTCCAAGGGAGGGGTGTAGGGGCGTGGAGACAGTTAGGCACGCATTTTGGGAGTGTTTTTTTGCAAAAAAGGTGTGGAGGGAAGTGGGTTTGTTTTTTGCTTTAGTAAAACAGTTAAATGAGGAGGATGTAATAAGGGGGAAGGGGGGACGATACTTGAGCGGGAGGAAAAGGTTTTTGTGGTTTTTTCTTGTGTCAGTAACAAAGTTTTGTTTGTGGGAAGCCAGAGGGGTTTTGGTAAAAAGAAATGTGAAATGGAGGGCCGGGAATGTGGTGGGAAGAATTAGGGGGATTGTAAGAAAAAGAATTGCATGGGAAGAAGAGTCATTGGGGTATCACATGGCTAAAGAGAGATGGAAAGCTGTGTATGGGGATTGATGTGGGGTTGGAATGTGGCAAGTGTTAAGTTAATGTTTTGTAAATGGGAGCAATGTAAGAACGTAAATAAAGGTGATGCATGGCACGAGGATGGGTAATGGCACCTTTTGCAGGGAGACAGCCAATACCAAGATGGTTTAAGTTGACGGATGGGCATGGGTAAAGGCGTCGATGATCTGATGCACAGATGGTGATTGTGCGGTGGAAGGAGCTATCAGCTGAGTGCGAAAAGAAAAAAAAAAAATCTGTTCTTATCAGTTTAATATCTGATACGT
>JAQFJB010000020.1:12659571-12674404 GCA_029874875.1 Naso minor
AGTAAAGAAAGAAATTCTTTTTCTTATTTAAAAAAAAAAAAAAAAAAAAAAGTCATTCAGTGCTCACTCATTTACACCAGTGTTGCTTCCAAGTCTCGGTAGATTTCAGAATGAGAGAAAACAGGAAGAGCAAAATTCTAAGAAAACCAGGGAGCGAAGGGGAAGCAAGATATAAGAGTGCAAAAAAAGAAGAGATATTCAAAAGGGAGCAAAGCAGAGAAAGAGAAGGGAATGAAAGGCAAGGGGGGCCAGTAAGGTAACAAAGAGGGGAGCACGAGGGAGGAGCGAACACTGAGAAGAGAAAAGGAGGGAGAGGAGAGGATGGAGAGCTGGTACACGCTCTCTTGTATTCCCCACAGCCTCTGCGCTTCATTCATTGCCACTGTGTTTTTGGCATGCATGCTGACATGCAGCGGCCTTCAGAGACTGTGTGTGATTGTTTGTGTAGACGTCTACAACGTTCTCTGCATGTTTGTGTGTCTGCCTCAAGTGTCTGTGTTAAACATGCAGCCTGATGGGAACTGTTTTTTCTCATTTACTGCAGCCCAGGGAGCCATCCTCCACCTCACTGCTGTTCTTTTCTCTGCTCCTCTCCGCTCTCGTCCTTTTCTCCCTCCCCTCCTTTCCTCTCCCTTCACTCCTCTGCCCCTGTGCCAACCAGGGCATCCATTCACAATGGCTCCATAGCTTTGGCAACAGAATGTGCAGGAGATAGCACAGATTCCCGTACCAAGTATATGAAAATGTGATATCAGCAACTTGTCCTTAGGGAGCTGTGTGTGAATTTCGATGGAAACATTTCATTGGTGCTGAGATCATTGTGCATGCACACGCTCACCTGTGTGAATGAATGTGTGTTTGCTTGTGATTATCCGAGCGTCTCAGAAGCACTGGATGCATAAACATTCGCGCGCACACACACACTTTTGTTCAATAGATGGTAGGCTATTGTGCTGTCTGTGCAGTTGGATTGTGTGTGAGCGGTTACCTCACAGCTTTAATAGCAGGTTTCAGGCAATTTTGTGTCTCAGCATCGGCTGACTCAACAAACAGAGCTCAATCACATGGGAACACAAACCCATACTGTACACTAACATAATGCTAACGCATACACATTATACATAATACATTATTTAAACAATAATAAAACTAAAACACATACAAATAAAGAATGAGACATGTTATTAAGACTCGTACACATACACACACACACAAATCCTGTTTGTTCACTGGGGGGTTTAGCCTCGAAAGAGCTGGAACCAGGCATTGAATAAAAGCCGTGGCTTTTTGAATGGCTGAGCACCACAAGAAAAGGGCTTAGCACCCAGCTTTGCCATTCTGTTTCAATAGCCACTCAGTCTCTCCCACAAACACATGCCCCCTCTCTTGCACACACACTCTCTCTCTCTCTCTCTTCCCCTCTACCATTGTTTCTCTTAATACAGTGTCTCCTAATACAGTCATCTGCCAACATATCAGATCACCTTACAATGCACTTCCAGTGGACAATGTAATGATGGTGTTGAATCTAATTAAATATGGCTACTTCCTGTTACACCCGGAACAGCTGCTCGTGCGACGGCAGTGAGGGGCGAAGCCCCAATGCGGTCCGCATTTTCCGCATGCCAGTGGCTTCCAATTACTTTTAAACAGTTTGAGAAATACTGCGGTGGTAGAGACCAAAAGTCTTTGAGGTTTGCTTGTTTCTTTTCTGCTTCCCCTCGGAAACTTTCACAGACAGGATAAACAAAAAACAGAACCAAAATAGGAGCTGGGGACTACCCTATTAACGTGGACTCCAGCTAGGCACACTAAAAGCCATTTTTTGGCTTATCGGGCAACTGCTGATGATTTATGAAGATGTTTCAGGGTAATTATCAAATCAATTATGACTGCCAGTCATGTTAATTTCCCAGGTATGCACCCGTTTACCTATGAGGAAGAAAAAAGAGAAGGGTGGGAAAAAAGAAAGGGAGAAAAAAATGGCAGATGGGAATTTTAGTGGATGAGTAATTAACTCTACCTCCATCACCACCACATACATACACATCATCACATTCCCACTCCCCTGTCCTAGCTTTTCAAAAGGAAGGATAAGGAGGACCAGGTGACGTGTAAACCCCCACGGGCAGGTTGCTGCCTTTCACACCAGCTCGTTACGCAGTCAGAGGGCTCGTTACAGTTTACCTGCTTGCCCAGTCATTAGAAATTCAGGTCAAAGACACAGAGAACAAAAGAGAGGTTAGGGCAGTTAAAGTCAAGAATGCAACCTGCCAGGTCAGGGCTCTGCGGGCCTGTGTGACTGAGACACTCTCACACGCGTACACACCCTGTCTATTACAGCCATGCAAATCCATGTGCATAAAGGCTATAAAGCACATGGATCTCTTTCTCTGTAACCTCACACACAAAGAAGTTGGGGAGCGGCGCTTTATGTTAAACAATTAAAATTCTAATGTAGCATGCGACACTGAGTGACAGGAACAATGGCACAGAAGCAGCCATACACAAGATGCTGTTTATATAAAACACTGGACAAGGTTAACTGGTCAGCCTCACAAATCCATCCTTCCTGTCGTGTCTGTTTCTCTTTTGTCTCTACCATAATGACAGAGTCTTTTCTTTATACGTATGGCTACCACTCCCATACTTTTTTATCTTTTTCTTGTCTCTAGGTATGTGGTTTTGCTGGCTATAACTAACTGACCAGCTTTTAAACTACGGAGTGAACTAGTTAAAGTTTCCACGGTGCAAACCCTTGCCAGCAGCATTGCTCTTTTGCACGAGACAGCTGGATATAACCTAATTTCAGCCCTTTTTCTTTTTCTTTTTTTTTTGCACTGTGAACAACAGTTAATGGTCTGTGATGACAAACAGCTGCGGACTGATTGCTGAAAAAGGTTTATATATTTATTTTGGGGACCGGGCTTTTATTTCATTTCTGAAGCAGTGGTGGCACATAAATGTGTTTATTTGTTATTTGCTGTCATTAACTTAGAGTAAGAGGTGCTGAGGCGCGATTATTATTTATGGCTATTTTGTTTTTCAATGCCACGTACCCACAAATGACTGTGTGAGATTAATCATGTTGATCTGTTTTGGAGTGGAGACTCTTTCTCACACTATCTCTATGTCTCTCTCTCGACCTCCCCTCCCTTCGGTTCCACAGATTCTCTTCGGACCCACATTCTTAATCGCCACTGAGTTAATTAATCTCACACTTGGCTGCTGTAATAACTTGACTTGTTAGACCTCCTCTGTGCAAATGGACTTCCCCTCTTTAGCAGCTAAAAGCACCAGTAATAATGCAGCCAGGAGACAGGAGCATCCAGAAACAGCTTAAAACGTGGCCATGTCAATGTCATTATCGGCTTGACCTCACATGTGCATTACATTTACATTTTAGCCATTTAGTTCACATCCCTGCAAAGTGGCTTATCGTAAGTGTTGCAGTACTGTCGAACAAGCTCCAGTTTCTAGATTGCCAACATTGCAGGGTGATATGAAAAGCAGCCATAGCAGATGTAGTCAAATCTTTGTGTGACTCTAGAAGAATGATACAATTTAAAAAGAAAAAAAATGATTTAAGGAGCAGAAGTTTTAGGCTTTAAGTTACTAAATCTTTATCATGTTAATTTAGGGTATTAGTGCAATTACCGTAATAAACAAAATTGCTGCTGTGAAGCTTGGCAATCTCCAACCTCCAAAATAAACTTAACATTTTGTGCCGCACAGATTTTAGGAGCCTGGCTTTAAAACTTTAGAGTACGCAGGGGGATTACCTCTGATACGCAAAACAGTTACGACATTTATAGTGCAAACAATAAAACAACTTTATTTTAGTTCTGTGATTTCATTTCATTTCATGATCCCAATGCAGTGAAGGGTTGTTTTCGGTTCATATTTTTATGTTTAGGCTACTCTTTAAAACAAATAAAGGGGGAACAGCACCTACTTTTTACAGGAAACTTGGTAAAACACATTTTATTCTCTCTATATATCACCTGTCACTGTCTGGAAGAAATCTGGTATCTCCATATTTCATCTTTTATATTTTTTGTCATTGATCAATGCTATTGGCCACCCTATTCATCTGTCTTTGGGTTTTACATGCATGTAAGTATCTGAATTAAGTGTCTGTACATATCATGAATAAAGATAATAGCAACTTTAATGATGACGTGTTTTTTTTTTTTTTTTAATTATTACTATTTTTCAGGTTTAATTTTTATTCCCTGTGAACTAACAGTTTCGGATATACAAGGTTTTTTCCAACGTGAAAAACAGGGATGACAGCAACTGCATGAGTAAAGTTGCAGCCATAAAAGAGACACGAAAAAGAGCTACCTGTTCTCAGCCCTGCTCATCATTATCTGGTCAGTCTCATGGTCAGGGATTGGTGAGGTCCCAAATCTTATTATATATTAATGTATTTAACCTATGGAGAAACCACTGGATAGATAGTCACAGCACAGAATCCTGGCTCTGAGCAATTAAAAGAAATTGATGGATGGACAGGCAGACAGACAGACATCCAAGGCTGCTGGGGTCCATATGGCAAGGGGCTTTCAGAGGCCCGCTTCAATTAGATAAAGACCTCTGTGCATTGGCACGACACACAGAGTGCTGCTAACACCCGAGAAAGACGGAATAAACCATGCAGTGGTTAGTAACACATGCACATACATATACAAGAACAGACACAGTAGCAAGGACACAAGTCTCAAAATACAGAGGCTTTACACACACACTCCCCCCCCCCCACACACACACACACACACACACACAATTGTTTCCTATCATTCTCTGACTCACAAACACAAATAGAAACTCATCCTGTCATTGTCCCAGTAAGATGGATAAATAATCGCACCATTATCACAGAACCACTTGCATCACTGATCCATGCTCAAGGACTATCACATACTCCAGGTCTGCTAAAGCCCAGATGACTGACAGGCCTGGAGTTTATGCCCTGTCTTCTCTTATATCCAAAGGTGCCAGGCTGTCCTTAAGCACATAAACTGCAACATAAATCTAAGAAAAGGAAGCTGATTGTACATCAGGACAAGGGAGGAGAAGAGAAATGCTCTCTAAACAAGAAGGGAGGAAGGCTGAAGTTTGATGATATTACTGAATAATGTGGAAGGCAAAAAAAGTGAGGGAGGAAACAGGAAGCTCTCAAGTAAATATATCTTCACTTATGCTACAGAGAAAAAAAACGTACAGATATTTTTAATGTTGTCATCTGTTTATTTCTCCACCCATCTGTTTTGCTCCTGGGTTGTGTAGGAGGACTACGGGCAACCCTGGCTAATGTATTATTCACCCCTCATTGATGTGTAACTAAAACTGGCAGTTTGGAAGAAGCTGGGTGTCATCAATTACCCCCACACCCCATGACCTACACATACGTAGTACACACACACACACACACATGCACACTCACTGTAGCTCTAGGTCACCAGGCACCCATCGATTCATGTGCTAACACGCAGTACATGTATGATGAGATATATGAGTTTTATATGATATATATATATATATATATATTTATATGAGCAGGGCCTGATGCCTCAGGACAAAAAAAAATAAATTTAAAATGTAAACAGATGGGGAGGATGATAAGAGATCAAAACAACAAAGAATTGGTGAATACATTTGCAGGGGTCGTTGGCTAAAAAGGTCATGTTACAGGGACAGTCACTAGTAGGTTTCTGCGTCAACTTTTGCTCTTTTGCAAGCCCTCTCAGTTTTAAGATGATATTAATGGGGTAATCTGACTACTGGAGAGGCTGATGGGACAAACTGTGACACAGTCGAAAGGAGAATAGACAGCTGTATTTAAAAGTAAAGTAAAAAACAGAATCAGCTTTATTGCCCAAGAATATAAACACTTCCCAAAGATTTCACTCGGTTGCTCTTGATGTACACACAGCTCCAAGAGCAATTTACAGGAGAAAAGATATAGACCAAGAACAACAAAACTGAACAAAGATGAGTAATAATCAACTGTAACCCACTTGTGTACACACAAGCAAGGTAAAAGAAAATAGGGCTATCTATAAATAAAAACAGAAAGCAACAATGACTGACACAAGACGATACATAGAATCAAAACATGACAGTTTGGCTTCTCTATGCAATAAGACATCTACTGTATATGTACATTCAAGTCAAAACAAATGACTGGAATCTTGTTTTGCACCAGGGTTGTCCAAGAGAAGCAATGGTTAACTTTTCCATAACCAGACGTTTCCCCCACCTACCCACCTGCCTCACTGTGATCCTTATAACACAGCCTCTGGCCAGCTTAGCTAGTTAAAAAATAACAGTCCTAATGTTTATGCCTAAGCCCGTCCATTAGCACAAGTGTTCAGTTGGGTTCAGTTTTGTTGTGGCCTGTGGCGATAAATCCAAAGGGAATAAACAACAAAGAGGTGCGAGTTGCTTTTTTTTTCTTTTTCTTTTTCCCCCCACAACTAGAGACAGGGGAAATAAAATGCACCAAAAATATCAGCGTGTTTCCATCCTGCTCTTATGTGTTATATCTACCTTGGACACTTGCACACATACCAAAGCCAGACCTCTTGGTGGTCAAAGTGAGAAAGGTGGGGTTGGTAATGCTCCAAGCGCAGGGTGTGGATCAGCACTGACCTGATTAGTCACTGGCCCTGACCCTGAACCAGCCGAGGTGGGTAGAATACAAATGATTCCCCAGGGCCGCTGGCCAGTAAATCTGACTCAGGACCAGTGTTTATGGGATGCAAACCGCACAGAGCAAGGCGACAGCGGATGTGCTTACTGACCCTGAACGGAGACTTTATTTTAAAGAGGGGAAAAAGGCTTTTGGGCAGGATGGACTGATTTGCAGTTTATAGTAATTATATGTTTAGGGTTACCGAAATGATGTCAACTAGCACACATCATTTAAAAAGGTGTAATGAAGGCAACCGTACACATCTGTTGTTTTTTCCCTGATGGGAAAAAAGACCCTGTTTAAGAGACGAAACATAAATCAATAAATCATAGCAGAGTTAAAACTGCAAAGCCCTTGCTGCTCTGGGAAAGTGTTAATATTTCACCAATGTGAAGCCCTCCCGCTCAGTTCCTTCAGGTTGTCTTCCATATCTAATGACTGTCAAAGCTCAACACATCCAGGCTGTCTATTCTTGGGTAAATGATCAGGTGAGGAAATGCTAAAACAGACGGAGATGGAAATTGATTTTTTTAAGAATTGCCTCATTATCCCATGTGGAGCGCTCTACCCAGTACCACAGAAACACAACACCAGACAATGTTAGATGTGAAACGTCAAGGTCGTATGGGTGTTATGGTTTTGTGTGCATTGACAGAATAGTGGCCGGCGGTCTGGATTGAGATTGTATGGATTGTCTGGAAGCAAGACCATTAGTGAGGGACTAATTAGGGGAGACCAAGTGGTCTCCAGTACCGGTCGAAGCCAAGATTCATAAATAAGTAAGTGCAGGGGCAGCTTGGTCGCTTAATTAACAAAGCGTGAAAAAAGGCGTGACTCCCAAGAGGCACAAACCCAATCTGGCTGCAAGGATGGGCAATCGGCATCAATCCTGTCTATCTTGGTGGCATTGATTGATAGCAAGCCAAACTGAACCGCTAATCATCACCACCTTTTTATATCCGCATCCACTGGGATTTACAGAGGCCAAAAGGGGCACAGAGGGTAATGCTTTCCTATCCCTTTCCTGACAGTAGTGGCATAAACATTGCAAACCCCCACAACCTTTCCCCCCTGCTCACTTGACCATCCCCATCTGTCCAGGGGTTATCCGACCCCTGTGTGTGTTCTCGCTCACACTTTCATGTCTGTGCCGATTGTTTTCACACTCTGAACTGTTTGGCTGAGGTATTTAAAACCCAGACACCTCACACTTAGACACCCTTTGCCACCTAAAGCAACATATTGTGTTACAGCCCGCCAAGGCACATTTGCCTGTCTTTTTTTGTGGCCGTTCCTCCTGCACTAATCTTTTTTATTGTCCAAGCTGACAGGCGAGGAACATGTTAAGTGAAAAAAGCCAAGGGCGACAGCGACATGTTGAAAGAAAAAGTGCATGTCAGGCCTGTCATGTAAGGAAACAATTTTGGTCAGTGGAATGAGGGGAGATGACATGCATTTGAAACGCCTTTCAGCTGCAGGCTTTCCTCTCTCCACATACAATAGGAGAAGTCATGTTGACAGTCAAGACCTTATCAAGCAGTAGGCAACAACAAAGGGTCTCTGAGCGGTAAATAGCATACGTCTTCCAGCTCCTTACTGTCACTGTTGGGATTTTGATATCACAAGGTCATGAGATAACATGTAAAAGAAAATAATACCACAATTAGGACCTTCTGTATCTGTAAAAAGACTGCAGTCACATAAAATAAAACTAAAGAGCGGCAGAACGATGGATGAGTAAAAAGGATGAGAATGACAGTGAAAGAGAGGTGGCATAAAGATCATAGGCTGAGAGAAAGGCTGGGAAAGGGACAAAACCAAAGAGAGTGACAGGGAGTTGCAGAAAAGAAAGGTAAACAGCATATAAAAGGAGGCTTTGTCTGCAGAGGATTTTCCTTAATGCCCACCTTTTTTGGTGGAAAGCTTTGAACCTTTCAGTTCTTCTTTTTGGCAGGCCAGAGCGCCAAGCTGTCTGGCTGGCACAATACTTACCTTGATGTTGCTGGTTGCTGATTAACTTCTGCTAAACCACCACCACAGTTATACAACCTCTTATCAACTGGCAATTAAATATATTGCTCTATAGAAATCAATGACCATCTAAACCATAGGTACATTTTGCCTTCATAAACAGTCTATATAAATTAACAAAATGATGGAAAATAACACCATGATTTGTTCCTGTTGATAACCTAGTTTAACAAGGCGTTGAACTTCTCACACGTTTAACCGTAAGCACTTAATACAACTAAAATTCTCAGCTAGCAGTTAAGGTTGCATTCATAGCTCGTATGAGATTTGTGTTTACTCAATTGCTCCCCCTGCCATTTGTTTAACTCTCATTATTTCATTCCATCTGCCACTGACTCACCCATTCTGACATTATCGGATATTGCATTTTGAAATCATCCCACAATGTTTCCATTGATCGGCGCTGGCTTGCTTGTCAGATTCATTAGAAAAAAGGCTGGCAGATTCTTTCCAGACTTCATCAGAGCCTAGACCTTTCAGCTGAAAGCAATGTGAGTGTTTGTTTGTGAGCAAGACATAGAGACTGACGGTAGAAGAAAGTGTACGATGGAAAGCAATGGGAGGACAATCCTGTATCTAGTAGGCATCTGCATGGTGTGAAAGTGGCGCCCTGGATGATAGGTTGGTGGAAAGTGTCCAAGTCAGGAGATTACAGTTTCTCTGCTCTGACGGATCTCACAGTCTCAGAACCTACTGCTGCTCTGCTCCTCATGCTCTTTCCTTTTCCTCTTCTTCCTACCTCCTACCTGGCCTCCCCCAATCCTTCCCCCCTATCCTCAACATAATTGACCTTGGCTCTCTGCAACCTCTGTCCAGTATAGATACTTCTCTCAACAACTTTTGAAACAAACTGACCAATAAACAAAACTAAGAGGCTTTTGAAAATGAAAACCCTCTCTTTTTGCCTCCCTCCCTCCCTCACTGGGGCCTCACACACACACACACACACAGTTCAAACTTTGAGAGGCTTTAATAACTGATAACCTTTCTGACTTTGACTTGGTAGGTGGGGGAAAGGAGCATGGCAAGAGTTGGACCCGCCACACACATCGCTCTCCAAGCTAGAGGCTAAAACACCAGGGTAGGGCAGGGCAGTTTATGCCTCATGGCAAAGAAGGGGCATCCCTGGAAGCAAGTGAGCTTGCACCTGGCTGCAATCCACCACCTGCTATGTCCAGCCATCCTGTGATACTTGAATCCACAGTGCTAGCACACTAGTTTCGCAGAGGTAAAAGGAAGGTCAGATACCATGTATAAACCCAAGGAGAAGACATCTTGCCTTCTTGATCTTGTTTTAATCCCCTCTCTCTCTCCCTTTCATTTCACACACATACACACACCCTGCTACACACTATCAAAACACCATATTTCTGGGGAACCAAAGCGTATAAGAAATGAGTAGTCTTTGAACTGCCTGGATGTTTCAAGCCCCTTTCTCTGCTCTCGATCTCTGAACACCCCTGCTGCTCTGTTGGGACATGGAGGAAAGGGCTGATCGATGGGGTCTGACAGCAATGAAATTAATGGAACCAGCTGATTGATTCATTAGCAGAGGAGTGAATGGATGTGGATGTGGGCTCTGACCCTAAGAAGCGGGTGAGTGTGTGGGTTAAGATTTTTCGCGGGGGCTTGTGTGCATGTGTATTGGGTGGAGATAATGTGTGCATGCGTGTGTATGGCAGTGTGATTAAGCAACTGTCACCATTCATGTGTGCTAAGCGTGTGTCTGTGTGTGTGTATGTGTGTGTGTGTGTGTATGCGTGCGAGAGTTGAGAGGTCAGATGGGATTTCCATAGGGTGTGAGATGGGAAAGGGAAGCTGTTTATGGCCTGACTTGGCACAGAGGGAGGGGGTCAGCCTATATTGTCCGGCGCTTTCATCTGGCACATTGCAATTAGTCTTTCACAGCACTCATCAAATCCCTGTTAAAGAAACAGCTTACAACCACCATATTACAAAAGCATACAAACAATGAATGACAACTACTTGATATCTGACTGATATCTATAACTGTTTGATTTTGTAGTAAAGTAAGTGTATAGAATTTAAGTAAAAAATAGATGTGGATGTAACAAAAAAAACTTTATCATAATCAAATTTAATTAACAATTGTATACCCAACCAGTTGCAGTAAATTACATTGTTTTATCAACAGGAAAAAGTCTGCTGAAGAACAGACTATCTTATAACAGTGGAACAATAGTTCTGTTAGCTAACTGCAGCTGATGGCAAACCCACAGGGTGGCCTCCGATCCCTTCTTCTGTCTGCTGCTGAAAACACACATCATGAGTGTATCTGTGTCACACACACACAACTTTATAGCTCTCTGCCATCTATGGCTCTCCCAAATGGACAGGTGTTAGGGCCATCTAAGCAACAAAAGACCAAAAGCAACACCTCCACATTTGCTAGATTGCTCCCATGCAACTCTTGCCTTAACAATAGCCAGTTAGACATTTTAACCTTTCTGTCACTGCCCTCTAAATATCGCACTCAGATAGACATTAAAGTCACTGAAACTCAAGTTCAACCTGAGCGGAGACGAGGTTAAATAAATGCTACCCACAGCTGGCAGTGCGTCTAGGACACCATGGTGTGGAACCATGGGGATTATGTAAATATCTTGACAAAAGGTCCCGTGTGATTGGTGATGCTGCCACTAAAATGTGTTGGATTCACTGTGTGTGAGTTGTGCAGTAAAGAATGTGTTTAGGATGTTCAGAGTGAATTTGGTTCTGTTGATAAGAGAGCAGGAGTCTGGTTAAACCCACAGTTGTTCTCAAGAAGACAAAAAGGGAAAGGGAGAAATATTTAATAGAAGTGGGGAGCCCTCCTCTTGCCTGCGGGGCCTTTGAAGTGTAGATGAAGAGCAGGTGTTGAGTGTTTTTGACATCAAGGATGAGAAACGGG
This sequence comes from Naso minor, assembly GCA_029874875.1. Lineage (NCBI taxonomy): Eukaryota > Metazoa > Chordata > Actinopteri > Acanthuriformes > Acanthuridae > Naso > Naso minor. Next base: position 12,671,214 of record JAQFJB010000020.1, read on the forward strand.
CTAGAATAAGGTGTAATGCTGGCCTGCTGCAACACTGCACTCAAAGAGACCCCTACCAAGTAAAATATACACTGTTCAAACACATGCAATCACACATGCATTAGGGTTAATTTCACTGGACATTTGAGCTCATCTCATCAGGATGATTTCAACTTTTCCCTCAAAGGCACTGCTATCATCACACATGGGTTTTGTACACTGTTAGAAAATCAGCAAGAGCTGTTTTCCATGCTGTTGAAGGGAGTAAGGCCTGGAGCTTGGCCCTGTGCAGTCCCACAATCAACCACCCGGCATTGGTTTACATCAGCAAAGAACTTTCCCCTATCTGTCTGTTATTCCTACAGTTAACAAGTTCGTTCAAGGCTGAAACCAGGTGAAGTGGCCTTCTCCCCTTTAAACGTTCAGTGTTTTAGAGGGGCGTCCACTCTCCAGACACATGTAAATGACTGCTTTTTAAAAACAAATATCAAAGATCTGTTTCCTTGCCCTTGGCCAAATGTGTCCTAAGAGTCTGCAGCTTGTAAATAAATTGTGAGAGGAGGCCCTGATATGGATCAAACTGCTTCTAGAGGAAGACTAGTCTCCCAAACTCCACCGTGTGTTCCTTTGAATATCTTGCTCACCTGCTTGTCAAGTTACAAGGGTATAATGGCTGTCACGTGTCCGCATGTACAGACACTAAGTCATCCTCATAAGTACTTCAGGTTCTTCATGTAAATAGTGCAACTGCCTGGTGTGCGGGCCGGCCATGATAACAAAAATACGGCAAAAAAGAGCATGCCTCAGACACAGTCTCCAACTATGCTCTTGACCTGTTTCTGTGGGTATTTATGTGTGTCAGTGAGCCGTGGAAAGTCGCACCATCCGTCCCTCTAACTGTACACGTCATCTTTTAGTGTGTTTCTATTCACTCCTGGAAAACGTAATCCCTGGAGCCTGATTTTGTTAGGACACCTATTGTTGAGAAGAAACAAGACAAGCCTCGGGGAAAGCGCCCCCTCTAAATTCATTCAAACACACCTCCCCATGACCTTTTCAAAGGGGGTCACAGGACGTAGGCTGAGAGTGGGTGGAATGCACAGCAGGTCCTAACTCACTTATAATCCGGACATTTTGACACATGGTATTTTCGCTTACACTTCATGGACATCCGGCGCCGACAGGAACTATAAAACGTCAACTCTGCTGGCCATTAATATTATGTCAAACTTTTCAACAGTATTGCAAAAGCCATTAATATGGTTGATTAAGGACTAGACAAGGGGACATCCCCGTCTGTGTGAGCTGAGCAATTTGAAGTACCCATCATGCATCCACACACATGCTGTAAAATTTGGATATGTAGCATATGCAGTGATTTCCTGTGACAACAGTGAACAGATTCTATTTAAGTTTCAACCAATATGCAAATAAGGATCTGTCTATCAACTTGTTAGACTTACTTTAAGCATGGAAAGCAATCATAAGAGGAATATCATATTTTGGGGCATGAAAAATGTTTGAGTTTCAATTTTAACCTTAGTTCTTCATAATGACATGGACTAATGCAGTGTGTGGTGTCTCCACCTCTGTGTGCTGCCATTGCATGATTTTATTTATAATTCTGTTCATTTTAGCTGGAGGAATTGACATATTGTGACATACTGTACCCCAAGCACACACACACACACACACTTCTACCCCCTGGATGCACCACTCGTCTCGCTCTCCCTGGGAGCAAAATCTCGCCCTCGCTCTGTCTCCCTCCCTGTGCCTGCGTGTCTCTCTCTTGTTCTGCTCGACTGCTTGCAGACACCAGCAGTGTGTCTGTGCACTGGGCAGGCCCAGACACATTCACCCTCCTCTACTTGCTCTCGACAGTGGGTGTCAATGACCTGCCATCCCACAAGGCCCCTCTGTTGGATGCCAGGACAGACTGCACACACATACAATGCCACATACAAAAAGAGGCTCACACGCGAGCCGCGTGCACAGCTTTGTAAATTGTCCAGAAAATATCCTTAGAATATCCTACCATCATAAAACTTACATGCTACTTACTTGGCTTGTTTTATGAATACACATATTTAACTTAGAGCATTAATAAGAATGGCAGGACCCACATGACTATGTTAGTGTTTGTGTTTATTGCTGTAAAAAAGCACTAGTAGCTTAAAGTTGTTGTCATAATACACATGTAGATAGCCTTTTAGCATGTGTATCGTAATATTTATATCAGCTGAAAAAGACGTCATAGGTGTCACTGTAAAGTAACACTAACAACTGACAAAACATATTGTATTATTCTAAAAATTATGTGCTTACACTCATATTTCTTTAACAGTATTATGTGACTGCTGGTTTCATATTCTGTCTTTGTTGAAGCTTTGGTTTTGTAAGCTCCAAAAGCTGAGCTAGAAACTGGTTTTATGTTGTAAAGCACTAAACAAATATAGTGAAATGGACATGGCTTGACAACATCTCCGGTGGCTATTTTGTCACATCGTCAGTAAAGGCTCCCAAGTACAGGGCTACAGAATCAAAGCTGAGTCAACAGCATCACTGCTGCTTCGTCCACTTCCTGGTGTGTGAGGGCCTCAGCAGGCCTGACACGGCTGTTGCTTGCATACATGTAAAATTCCAGCTCAATGAATCTTTCCACACCACCATATGAGCCATGAACCATCAGTCGGTGCACTTGAGCGCTCCCACAGGCCCGCTGCATCTGTAAAGTCTGTCGACTCTGCTGCTCTCTGCTTCTATGATCCAAATCTGCCCTATATCCCATGAACCACCTCGCAGCTCCCCCTAAACGATCCCACCCCAACTCCCAACATGTCGTCATCCACTCCCCCTTCTTCCTGAGCGTCTTATGCCAATCTGAACCTAAGTCACCGTACATCTGTTCAACATGGCTGCTGCCTTGCATATGACCTACCGGCTGACTGGGCTGTCTGTTGAGGTCAAAGGATACGGCTGAGGGTAACCGGCTGGTAACACAGTTTTCTCTCATGGTTTTGTTTATTTTTACAAACAAATGCATGACTGAATATGAAGATCTACTTGTGTTGTTTTGCCAATTTGTTACTCTCATGCAAACATGTTAGTTTCAGCTGCACTTCCAGTGGGTTTGAAGATGCACTGAAATTGATGGACAAACAAGGAAACAAACATAAATTAAAAAAAAAAAAAAAAAGAATAAACACAACATA
>JAQFJB010000020.1:12823291-12835607 GCA_029874875.1 Naso minor
TGAGGGTTGGAACTAGATGGACTGGTAAATTGAGAGCTTTGCCTTTCGGCTCAGCTCCTTCTTCACAAAAATTTCACATGATGAAAAATTGGAGTAAAGTTTTCTTGTTTTTACAATGAACCACACAGCAAGCCATGCCACTTGTCCAATTTTTGCATGAGGCAGAGAGGTCCAAGGGTGGTGACTTAGCCAACTAACGTTAGCAGCCGAGCCAGACAGTGGGGTGTGTTCTTGTGATTTGCTATGAAGTAGAGAGACATGATACAGATAATTCCCTTTTGAAAACAATAATATTTGTGAATCAGTTTACATCAGGGGAGTCTCAAAAATCTCACACACAAATGCAGTAAAGTTCACAAATTACAAGCAGTATAAATGTCTCATTATACATGTACTGTATGTTTTGGATGAAAATTGCACATTTCTGTAAATACTGTATTTGTGGATTTCCGTCATACATATTTAACACAAGAAATATTTGTGTGTGTATCAGAAATACATTTGTGAACCTTATTAATTTTTGGGTGGATACTTTTTATATTTATATAGAACGAGAAATATTTTTGTGTGCATTGAGAAATATTTTTGTGGAGAGGGTCATTTACATATTAATCCTAAAATATGTTTGTGAATTCTTATGTGTGCATTTATTAATTTTGAAACTGTTCTAACCCCATACTCTGGCAACCCACAAATCAAAAAGAAAAGTGCCTACACTGTATTTATCAATTTACAAGTCAAATTACTTTGAGTGAAACACTTAGTCTAATTAGACTTGTAGATGCAGTAGCATGATAGCACCTCATTTTACTTTGTAGAACAAACATAAGCCATTTAGCAGATGCTTTTATCTCAGGAGCCTTACAAGCAACATGAGTGCGTGCATTCTTCTGAAACCTTAACGTTCCACTTGCTCACCTTTACTTAAACTACATCCCCATTGTTTTATAGGTGCACTTACCTGCACATAAACAGGCCAAGAGGCATTTACTGTCCCTTTTACAGAGCATAATACCCACGAAAGGGTCTTTTCTGAGGGGAAAGAAGCTGAATGGTTGCTGTGTCTTTATTTTCCCCCATGGAGCCAACCTACTGCACTCACGGGTGGGGTCATGTTCTTAGCAGACAGTACAAGATGTTACTTAATACTGCAAGGCCACACAACATCGCCGGTTCTCAAGAGAAGAAGACACGGCAGAACACAACAGCAAAGACCAAAACAGGAAGATTTTAATTGTTAGTGGAGGTTAAATTTCAAGCAAACAAGCTCAGAATAAAAATGAGATGACATGATTTAAAAAAGCCATGAGCCTGATCCAAATTCCGTAACTCTTTGATGACATTACTGTGCTAAACCAGATAATATTATTTTACTGATTTGCACATATGAACTAAAGATGCTGGTCTTTCTAAGCCATGCGTATTTGCCCTGTTTGTTAATGCAGTACTGGAATAGCCTTGCTCACAAACACACACACACACACATGCATGCTGACGTGCAAAGATGAAAGCACACATATATCTTGGTTTCAGACATTTGGAGAAAGCATTTGGACTTAGTAGAGCAACCGTGTTGGAGGTGATGAGTACGTTATGGTTCCCAGTGGACTATAGACCCCACGTGTTCATGTCACAGCAGACAAATAGTCCAAAACCGGATCAAGCCACTTTCCTTTCTGCTTCCCATGACTTGGATATTGTTGCTTTTAGATCTTAGTTTATAGCTTTCCACAAGCAACTCATCGCTGTTCTATTCCTTTTTTTTTCTCTCTCTCTCTCTTTCATTTGGCTACGATGTCAGACTGGCACTGGTTACAAAGGAAACACGAGGATCCATTTAAGCAAAAAATACTGTAAAATGTATGTGGTGCTCCATACGGTAAACATGCTAGCTCTAAGTTTCTGGCAAGGCACAAAGATGATCCTAGCAGATCATTTAGAACAAGTTGACTCAATTATTTTATAGTATTAAGTCAAAAAGGGGAAAGCTTTATGTTTTATGTCCATTACTCTTAAAGGGCAAGAAATAAGAGTTCACCTTTAACACTGCAAATGTATTTTTTAAATGTCAGAACTCAGTGTCTAGAGTTAAATGCACAGTGGCAAAGCTTCCAGGCTTCACTGCCAGCTCCTTGACTGTGGAAAATTCCATCACATTTTCAATCTAGGTGCAGTGATGTTACCTGCTGGAATATTTTTGTGGGCAATGTCATTTTTCAGCAGCTGCTGCAGCCATTTATCTTCATATTCTGCTGTTCACACTGTTCATGGTTCACTCACTTGTCAGGGAAAGAGGCATGCCTGTGAACTCTGCATTATTTTAATCATTTCTAAAACCAATGGTACGTTCCGTTGTTATTGTTGTTGTTGTTTTATAAGTAGGTATGTTCTGCACACACAATAGACCATTTAGATGTCTACTGTCACTGTAAACCAGCGGTTTGCAACAATTTGTAGAAATTTGATAAAAGCAGGGCTTTGCCAAAATTTAAAGCAAATAGGATCACTGAGGATTAGGAATTGTGTTTTGAGTTGAAACATACATGTTAATAATGAAAGAGAACACATCAGGGCAGTCATAAATTTTACAAACACCAAAAAGAAAAAAATTTTAAAAGAAAAAAATCCTGAAAGTCCTCCCACTTTTCCTTGTTTGCCATGTTGGACAAAGGGAAGGGAGTAAAGTGCAAAATGAGAATTCTAAAAGGTTGCATTAAACACAAATACTGTAAATATTGTAAATATTCTGGGTGTAAAACATGAACACTCTACCATCTCAGCAAATTTTGTTAAGGTGCTCCTCAGCAAGGCAACTGACCATGAATGGCAAGACTTGAGTTTCCACATGTCAGACAGTACACACAACAGATGTTTTGAGCAACTGCCTGTTTTGAGCATACAATGAGAATTTGTATTCAATGGAAATCGACAGTTTGAGAGAAGAAGAATGCAATCCCTGAAAAAGAAAACTGTTTTTGGAACCTATGACAGATGGTAAATATACTTTTAGATTTTGTCAATCATAACATAGAGAAGCAAAAACAAACACCAGTGTTGTTGTGGCTTCTGTTATATTAAGATAGACAGTCAGTACAGCACATAAATATAATGATACTGTGTGATCATCTAAGGTCTGTTTACTGAGAAAAGATAGCTGATAAATCAAACATCTGTGCTTTACAGTTTCGGCTGTGTGAAATAATTAATAGCTGACACTCTCATTGTAACATAAATAAATAAATACATTAAATATGAGGATGTATAATTTATTAGGACAATTTATTCTAACCATAATTTGCTTTTATCGTACGTGTCTAGATAAGGGTTGCTCTATTTAATTCTATATTACATGGCCTCATTCTGCTTATGCATTGGACCAGCAGCTTTTCTTGTATGATAGCAAAAGTTGAAGTGTGGTTAAAAATCTTATTTTCAAAGTATTTTTGACTAATAAAGTAACAAAGTAGCAGAGGCTACTAATAGAGAATTACTGGTATATTAATGGACCATATTGAGAACAGCTTAAGTAAAACTGCTTTTGAAATGGCACATAAAAGTACATTACAAGTAACAAAATATATTTAAAGTGTGCTCTGATACATGGACATATCTTCAAATATTTTAACATATATCCTACAGTAAAATCATACTTTCACTTTACAAAAACCTAAAACATTTTAACATGGCAGAATTCTTTTCTCTTCAGAATGAATTTATGATAGCCTACTATATTATCTCTCCTGTCATGTTTCCCTAAGAGGACTCACCATTATTTTCCTGTGAGGTTTAATAAAGTAGCACTTTAGCCAAAAAGGTAAGCCTATCCTCTTACCTCCCAAATGCTAACCAGACAATATAAATTTGAATGTGAAAATCTACAATTCCCTTTGGATTGGACCAATTACGAGGCCTTGTGCCTCTGGCTGGCAGGCCAGGATCCATTCGCCCAGCTGGAGAAAGCTTTTCATGGGCACTAATGTTAGTGCCCCCTTATTCGTTGCTTTGGCCCCACTGAACCTACACCCACAGTGAATTATAAAGCCAGCTCTGGATGAAGTGAATGAGGGTCCTTCGGTTTTCCTCTTAAAAAGCCCAAAATACCTCAAACGACACGGTTCAAAGACTTGAAATATGATCATTTGGCAACAAGCACGTTCATAAAATCAGGGTGGGAAGAGAGGCTGTTTAAAAAAAATGATATTTCCAGCTTGTTTCCACATCTGCAGTCTACTAATGACATTAACATTTGTTTTTATACCGTATTCATGTTTATCAGTCGTCAGATTGGACACAGAGGTAAAAGAAACAGTGTGCTGTTGCAATCTCAGGGTCTTTAAGTGCATTCACAACCAGCAATTGTTTGATTGCACGAGTTTACCCAAAAATATTTCAACATTGTTTCGTCCTTCAAAAGGTGCTTTTTTTATGGTATTCAGCTCGTTTTCTTGTTCCTCCCCCCTTCCTTACTTGTCTGATGAACCAAGTGAATTACTTGTCAGCACTACTCCTGTTTAGGCGAGCAGTTCCTCTGAGAAGGAAGCTTGTTATTGGCTTGACATTTGTATGTACGTTTCTATAGGGTCAAAGGTCAGGGTCAGCGCCTTTTACTGCACCCCAGTCACATAATTGCATGAGATGAGGAAAGCCGATAGGGGCATTTGACATGACAGAGTAACGAATAAAAGTCTGAGCGTGACCTCTGGAACATGGGTCATAAACACTTTTCAGTGCATGTAAGGGAGAGTCGGGGAAAGGACTGGTGGCAAGAGTGAAGTCTATGCCTTTCACATGAAAGATGTTTTTGTGCTCTTGGGAATATGCTCCGTCAAGGCCACCGCAAGTCTAACTTAAGAAGTTGTGATGAAATGTGTGCAACTTGAGTTCCTGACCAGCTCGCAGAATCAGGAGGTCCTTGATGAGCTGCCTATTTGTGGAGCCTTCAACAATATTTGATCTTAACCTACTCCCTGAGTGACCAAGTGCAACAAATATTTTTAAAACACTGCTTCCACACTTTAGAGAAAAGGTGAAGCTGTAAAATGAGTCTAAGTAATGAGAAAGTGCATTACTTGGGCATATACTAGGTATGAGACACAGCCTGCCACGTTACCCTCTGCAGCCTTGTACTGTAAGCACTGTCCATGGATAACTGTATAGAGCTTAGCTTAGATATCACTAAGCTCAGCACTGGGAAAGCAAGATAAGAGCTGCTGTAGTCACACAGCTGAAAATGAATGTGATTAACAAAGTTTTTAAGTCAAAAGGTACAGCAGAAACAAGCCAGAATACTGCTCTGAAAGTAAATCATTACATACTTTAAAATTTTTTTTAAAAGTTTGAAAATGGGCGGGGGGGGGGTCATACAGTAAATTAGTTCAGTGTAAAGGAACAACACTGAATCAGAGGATTTGTCTGAGCCTATTATTATATAAGTCCATTTTAGCCATTTGCAAGGAATTCCAAAAATTAATCCACTGAGAAAAAAGGGGGAAAAAAATCTAATCAAGCACTTCACAGAGCAGAAGTAAATAGTAAAAACTTAACACATTTCAAAGTAAAGACAAAGTATCAAATAAATATGCTCTCCCGTGCACTGAATCGAACAGAAAGTTGGTAAACACTTTTCAAATGGTGCTTATGGCTTTATGGCTCGTTGGATAAAGTCAAATCTTTGCTTTTAATCTGCCATTTACAGTGACCAAAAACTAATTTGATATGAATTTCAAGGAGCATAATATCAACTAATTTTAGGTTTCTTTTTGTATGTGGTTTAATAATAAAGTAGTCCATTTTTTCGCTAAAGGCTTATCTACTTATTAAAGTACCTACAGCAGCCCTGGACACGATGAATATGTCAGGTCCAGTCCACTTATTTTTTAAAATAGAGTTAACTAGTGTCTGGTCATGAATCATTTATATTAAATCTTACTGGGTGGCACAGATGAGCTGCTGCAAGTTGCCCTCAGAGAAGCAGGTGCTGCTGGGTAATAACCAAGCTGACTTCCTAGGTAGACATTGAGCTGGAGGACAGTATGAGCTCTCTCTATGTTCCTACAAGCATATGATCAAAGCATGACTCCCAGATGACAGAGTGGTATTAGTTGGCTGAGGTACAGTATGTGTGTGTGTGTGTGTGTGTGTGTGTGTTTGTGTTTGTGTGAACATGTGTGTTTTGGTGCTGCTTAAGCTGAGGCAGTCAGCCTCGCTCATGCCTTCTCTCATTTTCTTTCTCTTTAGCTTTCTATCTCTTTTTCCCACTTTCTCTCTGCTCTTCTCCCTCTAGCTGTGTCTCTGTGTTGACAGTAAGTCTTTTAATTACTTGGGCAGCAGTCTGTTGGCTGGGGCTTTGCCTGAAGCGCTGTGCTAACTGTGGATAACTACAGAATTTCTGCATCTTGAGCAAACAAAAAATCCACCAGAATGCTGGGTAGTCCATTTCAATATAATCAGCACATCAGATTAGCTGAGTTTACTTTAGTTCAGTTTAGTTTGGGGGGCGAGAGGAGAGCATGACGCCCCCTCAGTTATTTCTTATAAATCATTTGCCCTCTTTTACAAACTCTTTCCTATCAAGGTTCCATGCCAGTGTAATCTTTACTAAAGTCTGTTCACCTTTTTTCTTTTTTTAAATGTGGGCCAAACTAGCAATCTTACGCTAACAACATTTAGCTGAGCTCTGCTATTAGCCACAAACACTAGCTAGCTAAAAGATGGCTAATTTAGCTAACATGTGAGAATTCATCACTTTGAAGTGCTAGCTAGTTTTTCTGTCTTTTCCTTCTTCCTTTGTGGGACGTAACACAAAAAGTTACAGCTTAGTTTTGAGAAATTGCGCAGGGCCAAAAAATCATCTAACTATGTCGGAAGTAGGCTATTAATCATGACTCTGTCGTCAATGCAAATCTGTCATTTCAATACATTTTTTTGAAGAGACCAAATAAAACAGCATTTCACTTTAGAAAGATAGAGCAGACAAAAATAAAGATATCTGGACATTGATACAAAAGAAAAGAAAAGAAATTCTTGGAAATTAAATCAGAAAACCGCATTGAAGTTGTTGAAACCATGTCATGGGGATGCTGAGAACTGCTGTGTTTTAGAACAAAAAATACGAACTAACCTTCTTAACTCTGTTCCGACTAAAATCCATTTTTCATGATGCACAGAATAGGCTCTGGGACAATGTCAGAGCCTCAGAGCTTGGTCCTTATCTCATTACCTGTCAATCATGTCCCCCCACAACTCGATTACCCGCTATACCTGTGACTTCAATTACCTGCATTGGGAAGGCAAGGTGTCAAAATATTGATTTCATTAACGTCGCACTCGAAATAATGACACTCGACTGAGGAGTTCTGGCCCTATGGATAAAGGACTAATAAGGAAGCAGTAATCAAAAAGTGGCGATGATGAAGTGGATGACATTTAGGAGTTGTAAAGAAAAAGGCTGCAGGATGAAGTCTACAAGTTTGTAAGGATCCAAACAAAGAAGAGCCATAAGTGTCTGGATCAGCAGTGTCATCCATCTAAGTGTATTGATTGAATTCAGTCACAGCTGGCCTTTTAAATGGAAGCTGTCACTTGTCATTTCCAGCTCTTCTGGGATATTATGTGTCACAGAGACGAAAGCAAAATCAAGCCAAATAAAGAGCAAAGTCTTATATATATATGATACTGAATGATTGTGATCTTTGCACAAGTGTTTTATGTTAAAGGACCAAACATAAAAGATGTCCCTGCCCTTTCCAAAATCACTGAACTACTTAAAGGCAGGACGTTATTTTATACTTTTATTTCCTGTAATTTTACTTGGGTGGTATTTGCATTTTCCCCTTGATAACAGCTCTTCAAGCAGCTCTAACCACACAAGGTTTGGACCAGAAAGTACGAAACGAAAGAAGTGGTTTGATCATTTGACTTCGGACGCCTCTGGCTTCAGTTTGTGTGTCCAGCTGTGGATCCTCTTCATCAATATCACTATCAGCGATTGGCCCTGCGCAGCTGAGTATCCAAGGTCAAGTGGTCAAAAAGTGGATTAAGTTACAAAGATTAAACTGTGCCCTCTACCGCCCCAGAATAGCATGCAATTAATCATTAGATCCAGTGCTTTGTGGAGGGTAAAAGGTGATTTCTTAGAGACCATCTTTGAAAGTTTTTAAAGCAGAGTGGCCTTGTAGTTTTTTACAAGTTTCTGCATAGGAATGGTGTTTGTCTCTGTGCTACAAAGCTTCATTCTTCTGCTAACGACTGGTCTAACCTCAACACTGGAACAAAGTTTGCTAGTAAATCCTGACTAAAAGGTGTGCTGTTATTTCGAAGGCATCTGCTGGCTGGCCGTGTGTGGTGACACGGTCCTGCAAACAAAATTGCAACATATTTAAACATTTACTGGCAGTGGTGGAAAAAGGAGGGGTGTAGGAAGCTAAATGCTGCAATAGCTGTTTCATGCCAGAATAGTTTTAGGGCGCCAGCGGGTAAATTGGTTTACAAGTTGATGCATTAGAAAAACACTGATGAAAACACAATCAAAAACACAAGGCTATCGCAGCATGCCAGTGAGGCGACATATAAATCGGAAAAGAGCAGATAAGAGTGGAAAGGAGGCCAAAACGGCGGGCTGCAGACAAACAGTTGTCACATTTCCGGGAGACACTGAATAATTTAGGCCAGACAGCACAATTATACAGCACTTGTCAAAAAAAGACCAAAAGCTTACAGGTCAGGAGGGCATTATTTTTATTTTCCTGTTGTGCTGTTGTAGGAAGTGAGCTGAAGAACTGTCTGGCTCTGGACTGTCTCAATTTGAGCCAAAAGGCAGGTGTTTTATGTAGGTAATGTGTTGCTGTTGATGTACAACAGTGTGCATGTACCTCTGTGGAGTTTGAATGGACTTTACTGCACTCTAAGTGTGACAATAAATAGCAAAAATAACTTATTCACGGTTAAGCTACTAAACATTTTGCATATTCACAAACATTCTTTGCAGGTTTTTTTTTTTTCGCAAGCAACATGCTGTGCAGTTCAAACCAGTGTTTACTCTGGCAGAACAGACATCTCAGCCCTAACAGAAGACTTCAAGTTTTCAGACGATGAAAGCAGAGACTTATTAGTCTTCTCCTGGTATCACACAGGGAAGTGGGACAGACTGAAACATCTTTCAAGATATGACGAGAAAATGTGGAGCGTGTGCAGCCCAGAATTACAGAACCGACTTCAACTCGAGTAGTCTTTCCATTACTGAAATGTGTATTCAGTCGTTTGACCCCTGCTCAGAATAACCTGCTGCATCCGAAATTATTTACTCCTTTTAAATATAGCCTGAGACCTCAATTAAGTCGGCTCGCCACCTTTCTGTTGGGGCTAAATGGATTTACGTCTGCCAACAAATTGCTTCTCCAGCAGTGCAATGGAGGACAGTTATTGTGAATAGTTGTAAGCTTACTGGCTTTTCTGGTGTTTTTGGGAAACCAACAAGCAATCCCAATCCTCCTTTCAGAGATTAAATAGATTTTTTCAAACACTGAATCTGTCAGCTGCTCTGATAGCCACTCTTGTCAAAATGCCCTGTGAGGAAAAGCTAAACCCCCCTCCTTTTTCATTTACATTTTGAAACAGTTTGACTCATCACATCTTATTTCATTCATTACAGGTGAACAATTAGTGTGTTGCATTTTTGGACTAGTTACTCCTCATAACTAACAACATATGTCATTTATGAGGGCATGAATACATTTAATTGAGCTCACATTTCAAATTGTCTCTGTGCCAAGCCTGCGAGCTACTGCTACACTGCTGCGTTAGCGGCTGTTACAACCAAATCTTAAAACTGCACCAAATGCATTTTTTTTAGTCGACTATTCTCTTTGCAGCACGGCTTTAGATAAATTATTTGTGGCACTTTATAGAGAAAACACGCATAGTGCACAGTGAGGCTTATTTCAACATGCAATGTTTCTGAAAATGAAACAGGATAGTTTACAAGCTCAAGGAAATCAAGGCCACATAGAGTAGCTACATGCTGCCAGACTACTAGAGCTGCATGTCCAGTTCAAAGTAATTAGAGTGACAAGTGTAAAAGCACAAAATTGGACTTTGAACACAATTGTATGGTCTTTAAAAATAACTTGAAAAAAGGAGTGGTGTGAAGGAAAAACCATCAGATTCAAAGCTCAGTTTCAGTTTGAACTCTGATAATAATTGCTTATCAATATCTTTCATTAAGGATCAATAGCTGGTTAATTATCCAACTATACTTCTACTTATGCACTGCTCTTTGTGTTGCAAAATTTCCATCCTCTAAAGCCTCTAAAGCAAGTCATTTTCCAACATAGTGATGCCAATTGGAAAAAGGCTCACTAATATTTTTTTTCTGGTTGTTTTAGGATGTCATCTGACATTGTTTATTTTAACTTCTGACATCAAGGTAACCACACACTGTGAGGCATAATTATGTTGGCATCAAACAAGTTACATCTCGGAAATACAGCTGAGTCATTAGAATAGCCTTTTTTTTTTCTTTACTCAAGTGTACAGTTAATTTTGAAATACTGTAAATAGAGGCATTTCTGCAGACCAGAGTCTTTGGACAAACCACTGAGATGTCAAATACTGAACAAAAGGACTTTGAAATATCCCTTAGAGGCTCCAGGTCAAAATAGCCAGGCTTTGAATTAATACATTAGACGGAGTTCAGGCCCAGTGGTGAATTAAAGTCATTTACTGTTACAAGCTGTGATTTTTAGATTCAGAGCTCAAAAAAGCACACTGAAATGACAGATGTAACTAAAGCTTAACATTATCTTTGGTCAGAACAGGAGAAATACCATCTCTGTGGCTCTGTATTCATTCACTCCACATCAATTGGCTTTATTCTCCTTCTTCCTCTCCTTCTCCTGCAAAATCTGCAATTCTGATTCCAACTCTGTGCAGCCAAGTGTGTCTCTTCCAATACCTGACAGGCCCACTGGACGTGCACAGGTAGCCCCTCCGAGCTGCAGAGAGTGACGGATGGCCGACATACCGCACCGGTCGGATTGCTCATGTTTAATTCTGATTGCAACTTTTTTTTTTTTTTTTTTTCCCAGCCAGTCATCCAGCTGTTCAGCTAAGGTCCCAGTCTGCAGCACCCAGGGGAGCTGCAGAGAGCTGTGGTTCTGAGCAGGGGCCTTCTCTGTCCATCACCTTCAACATTTGCCTCAGTGGAACATTCAATTTATTTTATAGCACCACTCCACTTGATAGCACTGACCCCCCAGATCCCTTGGAGAGTAATGAGATGGCCGCGCTGATGTCAGTCTCAATGTTGACTGGGGAGACCAACCACTCAGTGTGGATCTTCAGGAGAGGGGCCTAGTCAAAAAAAAAAAGAAAGAAAAAACAGTAGGGAGGAAAGGGGACTCATTTTGGTCACTTCGTGCTCTGATTTCAAAGGACGCTCCTCTCAAACCCCACTGTGCACAACTGTAGCGCTGTCCCTTCATTGATGGGCATGTGTGATTGGTTTGTCACGGATGGAATTCATCATTAAATCTAAATACAAGGATTGGATTGCAATGAGACGGTGAGGGTCTCACATGATGCTCCAGTATTAACTCAAAATGTCACAGCAGAGTGCAGGGCTGTCAGAACAGAGGTCACATTTCAATTTGAAGAGTGCCATGCTGTGGCCAGGACAAGGAAATACATCTTGAATTTGGCTAAGAAGTGGCAAGAAAGCATCCTTTGTTTAACAGTGATCAGCATACATTATCATCCAGTGACCCCACAGGCTGATGTTCCTGTGCCAAAACAAGTAAAACCACATTAAAAGCCTCCAACATTTGGAACTAGGAAGTCTCATTCATATCCAATTCATGCTGGCAGCCACATCTGCGAGCATCATTTCAATCTCCCATGCTCATATCATGGTCTTCAACTGTAACTGTTCATGATTCAAAGTGATGAGGAATTACTGAACATTTGAGGAGCTTTGATCAAAGACAAGCTTGTCAGGGTTAGACTTGTCAGTTCAAAAAAATAAAAACTTTTTTTTTTTTTTCCAGAGATGAACAGCACTTAAAAGTTTTAAAAAGAATACACTGGTGGACTGATATGACAGTTTATAATCTGTGTTTGTTTCAGAAAAAGTGAACGTTGAAATTTCGGAAATGATATAGGCTAATTCTTTAGAGTTTCCACTTTTAAGTCCCCGGTTATTTTCCAATACAACTACAAGGCCCAGACTACAGATTTTTTAATAATCATAATGAAACCACATCAGCTTGTGCAAAAAGGTTCATCTAGCCTCTTTGGAAGATATTTTCAGGTAAGTTTTTCT
>JAQFJB010000020.1:12835707-12849553 GCA_029874875.1 Naso minor
GTGTTTTTTTGTACCTTGACAGTTTCAACTACCAATGATCTGCAGATAAGAAATAAAAAAATAACTCTAAAGCCTGTCTATAAGAAAAACTTACCTGAAAAGACCTATCAGCTTGATGCAAATTTTTCCTTCTGACATAGCCGTCAGAAACATATTGTTTCAGAAGCTTATCCTCCTTACAAAACAAGTTGAAATTGAGAGTCCAACTGTGGCAATAGTAAGACTTATTTCTTATTCATTTTTTACGTTATTGATATCTTTAAGCATAAGCATACATGTATGTCTCGTGACAGGTGTCAGATACTATCAGTGATTGGTAATTTAGCTTGACGCTGCCATCAAATCCAATCAGTGTTCTAATCATCATCCTGTCTCTTTCAGAAGTTCTTACATGGCACATTGATGTTGTTCAAGATACTGAATACAAGTAGGATATAATAGGATCTCTTAACTGAGTCAGTAGACTCAGGACACCATACAAGTAAGTTTGTCATAAGTATTGATACTTGAATACCCTTTGGATGCCACATATTTAACACATTACAATCCTTGCTTAAGGTTGGAGCTATAAAGAGGTCAAATCAGATTTTCCTTCCATTTCAAATCAAATAGTCTTTGAAGCAACACTATGTAAGTTTTACCCTGAACCGTGGCTTCGGGAGACGAAACTTCACGATGCACGTTCATACGTTGCGTAAAACAACAATTTTAGTAAAATCGGGTCATATTTCATGGAAAAAATGTCTTCTGGTTTTCCCTCTGATGTCCTGAGGAAGCTACACAGACCGTTTTGAGAGAATGCAAAAACTAGAGGGAAGACAGAGGACGGGACCAAGTTTTACGAAGATCTACAGACTTTACTGTTCGGTCAGTTGTATCTAGCTGCTCTATAGGAGTCTAAAATCAAAATCAAATACCCAAAAATGAGATAATATGGTCTCTTTAACCTGTGGCTGATAAGGTGTTGATATGTGTTCAGTGATTTGTTCTGTACAAGCAAAGGTACTAGTACAGGAAAGTAGGATGCATCACATGGATTTTCAATTTTTTTTTAGTGGAACAGATCCAGATAATCACCTGCTTCTCATGGTCAATACTAGAAAGAAAACTGATAATTAAAAGTGGCATCACATATCCTTTTTAATATTACAATTGTGTCACGAATATATATGAATTTACATAAAACAGCTACAACAAAGGCACATGAACACTTCTGCTGGTGTCAAGAGATGATCTAAGAGAAAAAAAACTTTTTATTCAGTGCTACTTAGTTTGAAGACTACTGCTGACAGCACTTGGACTCATAACTCAGCTCTCTCCTCCAAGGAAAGTCAGTGGGAATCAAGCAAGTTTCATGACATCACTTAAAACTGTCGCTGAGGTCATATACGGAAAAAGAATTCAATAAAGTTCTCCAGGATTACACACAAAGACTTGTATCATTTAAAATGTCAGAAATTAACCAGAGATTTTTGGTGAAATGTTCAAATCGGTTTAATTACATGTCTTAGACACACTCATATCACCGCAGACATATCACCTCGGTCATTTCATATGTTGAGATACATATTGCTGCTCTCTCTCTCTTTCCACTACTCTTTCAGTCACACACCCACAGCCCAGTTTCTTCCTGTCCCACTGATTACCTCAAACATTAATCAGCCATTCAGGTGATTGCTATAAACAGTATTGGGAGTCCATGTGGCCTTGATGTCAACACCTTTCCCTCGTGTTTATGTGCCCATGCGTCTCTCGACACCACCGGCTAATTAGCATCTCACCAGCACACTACAGCGCAAAGCTAATTCCACCAGGAGGAAAGTGACGAGGGGAGGTTAGGAGGCAGAAAGCGAGGAAGTGATTGGAACTTGAAACCTGAAAGAGAGGAAGTGTAAAAGGAAGTGTGGGAGAGGAAATTAAGGCAGTGGCAGAGAAAGCAAAGAGTTTTGCTGGAGTAAGTGGCTGAGCGTGGAAGATGGAGAGGGAGAAAATTTTGGCAGAGCCAAAGCCCTTGAAGATGAGAAACAGAGAGTATGACAGCCAGGGAGGGTGAGGACAGCTGTGTCTGTCTGATGGCTAACGTTTTGGTGCTTTCTGTCTTGGATGAATACCATGCATTTTCCTCTTATGCATTTCTAAATAACGCCTCCCCTTTTTTTCGACAGCCTCTGGGGAGAAAGTTACACTTCCCCCAGGGTTAGTATAAGAGAGTGACAGTTCGGATGTTTTCTAAAGAAAAGAAAAAAAACCTTAAATGACAAACCCAGTTGGACTGTTGAATCTCAATGATTCTCCTTGGCTCTCTCAAACGTAACTTCTTGACAGCGCTGAGCCCTCAGCTCAGTCCCAGGGAGTCCTTCAGGCTTACTGCACAGGAATGCAGAGCAGAAGGACCGATGCAGTTATAAATAACTTATCCTCTCCTACACTTGTGGCAATTAAACATCATTTGAAGTCTCAGAATTACCTTCTTTTATCAGCATGATATTGCTTGGGTTCAAAGCCTCCTTCCTCCTGATTTCCACAGATGCAGCCTCTGATGCCGAATTTTCTCCTGATTGTGTGCAGCACGGGCCACAGCTCGCATGATAAGGATCATGCTCATTGAGACAATTTGATGCTATTTCTTGGGAATTTCTCTCCCCAGATTGATCCCTTTGAACTGGTTAAATTAGCACGGAAACACTATTTTCCACTCCATTCCCCAATATGAATGAATAAATACATACAGCTTGCTTCATGCGTCAACAGATAAAAGCAGCATAAGGAGGTCTGGAAAACTATCTCAGGGAAAAAGTAGCAGGAAACCTCCAAATATGGACTCGGTTTTATGAAGCAAAGGGGAAAACAGCGTTTCATTATTCATGGCTTGATGACTGATAAACACTAATCACCATAATCTGCACTTGTGTTGTTTTCCTTTAATATGCGCCATAATTGTATCATTTTGACAAAAAGAAAGAATGTTGTAGGGCGTCGAGAGCAATCTGTGCTGTGATTTTTTGCACCCAGTAATTCCCTGTAACAGAGGTGGTCTGGGCGTCTTAACTAAATGTCTACTAGACTGCTGCGAGGGATTTGATTTACAGAGATGTGCTAATATTATTCTCCTCCTTTGAGGCTTCTCCTGTGTTGCCTGCCCTTATTATTAGATTAGTTCCTTTCTTTTCCCTACAACATGTCAGAGACACCATCTGGAAGCCATAGCTTTGGCTACCAGGAGTTAAAACAGGGCAGGGTATTCAGCAGGGTTATCGTACCATGAGGGCATTTATGTGGCTTGTAGGACAGGAAGCTGCCACTGTGGGTAAACGTGTGAACTCAGCATCTTTTCTGGAAAATGAATCCAATTTGTGTCAAAGTTCACCAGATCTGTTAAACTTAATTTTAAACTCTACACATTTGATGTCTACCTATAAAGAAAGGAACAGGAAGTATGTTTTAGATTGGATGCATTACCAATTGGTCTCGCTGTATATCATTTATGTTTGTTTACATTTAACGTCATTTTTGGTATTTTGTGGACATGTGTGATTGTCCAGCTAAGAGGAGCGGGGTTCTACCAACATTGCACCAAGGTGGCTCTAACTCATTTAAACAGCGAGTAAGTTGCCTTTAAGGAGAGAGGAAGAGGCAGAAAGAAAGACTCACAGGGTTGAGGACATCACACTGCAGACACTGCTGGAGACAAAAGAATCTGAAAAATGGAGTTTTCCCTGCCAGTATAACCCGTCAAATCCACCAGATGCATGTTCTGTCATTCCACCATGGCAGCGGAGCTGAAAAGTTTCACTTTAGTCAGTGTGTGGACTTCCATTTAACCTGAGGACGCAAAAGTTAAGGGATCAAGAAAGAATTTTTAAATTCTTCTTGAGGGGGACATAAATGACTATTGGAGACTGGGCAGACAGTTGGGCATCTGTATGATTACAGTAAAATCTAGTGTATAAAACATCACTTTTAATACCTTTTTTTTCCATCTCATCACCAAGAGGTATTTTATTGTGTTACAGTATTTTACTCAAAAAATGGTGCTGTAATCAAGCCAAAGGTTTGTCACAGTTATGCAGTGCAGCTGAAACCATCACGTCACAACTATCAACATTACCACAGGATGAGCTCAACAACTGTACTGGTCTCTAAAGGGATTGCAAACTCAACATGGTGAAAACAGCTGGTACTATCAAGCGCTATACAGTTGGACTTTGCGGTACACAATGGAAAATTGTTTGGATTGACTTCAAGTTGTTAAAACAAATGTGAGAAAGATTTTCTTTTTTTCTTTTTTTTCTGAATGTTGCACCTTACATAGTCGGAAATCCTAAGACGGTATAATTTGAGTGTTTTTGAAATAGTGCTGAAATAAATAACTTGTACACACATTTTTTAAATTAATAATTAGCTGTAGAAAATCTTTTTTCCCTCTGGGAGACACTCAGAAGACTGGGTGTATATATATTTCCAGATTTTATGGTAGTTAGAAATTATTTTATCCCTGCTTACCATTCTCTTAATCATTTATCACTGCTGCAACACTCTGTATCACCTTGTGTGATTAAGATAACATTAAAGCAGATCACAAGAGAAAAAATACAGAAAGTGTTTCCATTTCCTGTCGGCCAACTGTCCTTGCTAACGTCGGGTTGAATCGCAGCCAAAATATGAGCAGCAACAGATAAATGCTTGTCTTACGCATAGTTTCCCTCGCAGAGCTCTAAAAGCCAGAGTGTAAACACATCATGAAGTCCATAATATGAGTTATGCTAATTACGCATAAGACTGGAGTGACTCACAGTTAATAGCAGATGGTTAAGATGTCAGAGATAAAAAGCAGAAAATATGTACTTTCTTGTTACATGAACATTTTAAATAGCAGTTAAGTAGGCAGAGATGACTTAAGAGCATCAAGGTTGACCAAAATTAATGAGTAGAAGAGAGGGAAAGAACATGTTCCGATATAGCCATGCAGTTTATTAACCTTCTATGATGCCATAATATTTATGCTGTTTATTTGCTCAGCTTTGCCTCAACAAACTCAACTGTCACCCGTTACTGAGCAGAGGGAACTTCAAGAAACACTTCTGTAATGAGGCAGAGAGGAGGAAAGCCAAAAAGTGAAATTTTTCACTCCTTCAAAGTTTTAAAAGAACTTGAGTCCAGACTGCAAGGAAAGTACTCCACCTCGATCAAAGTGTTGAGATAAGCAGGGCAGATTAAAACTTAAGGGAGCAGAGCTTAATATACTACAACCGTGAACAAGTCGATCTCCCACGCACAACAAGCTTCCAGTATTTTGCTCACTAATGGAGTGTTTTCAATGAGTGCAGAAAAAAAAGAGCTGAGTTTAGCTTAGTGTGTGAAATTACCCAAAGCTTTCTTTTGTTTCGCCTCAAAGCTGACTGCATCAAAGGTGTCTGAGACCAAGTGCCAGAAAAGCGCCTCTGGATTGTGCATTGTAGGCAAGGTCTGTTCAGAATTTGCAACTAGACCAAAGAGGGTACAGAAGATACTGAATGCTAGCAGGCTGAGATTGCCTTAAAGTCACTGAAATGTAAATTGCTTTTGATCAGCCCTTATCATGTCAAAGAATTCTGTTATACAAACTGAATATGCAGAGGCAGTAAGCTTTTGAAAAGTACGTGACAACACGGATTTCAGACCTGAACCATGTGACTACATGGCTTTTCAGGCCAGAGGAGTGTTTGTCTGTTAAAATGAAAAAGAAGCAAAAATAGTAAAAACCGTTTTTCCATAGAAAAAATTAAATTTAAAGCTTTGAAAAAATGGCCAAAACATGCAAGCTTAAAAGTCACATCAAAACCTTCATCAAAAAGATCTTTGTGAAAGACACTGTAATGATGCAGATTAACTTTTATGTGAAATTGTCTCAGTCCATCATTAAGCAGAAGTCAAGGTCAATGCTCCTGGAAAGTTTGGAGCCATAATATAGACCCTGTAACTGGGTGCTGGAAAATGCCATCGCTGATATCTCGTGAAAATCACCCTTAAATGCTCCGTTGGGATCAAATAGCATCTGGCTAATTGGCATAGGTCTGACATCGATTTCAGCCTCAATAAGCCAGGGTCATCACATGTGTGCCATGGGGAGAGGGATATTATCATCATGGAGGATACAGTTCACTACAGGAAAAAAAAAAATTCACATGCATGAACACGTGCTCAGAGACTTCCAGCTCTTCTTATTCACCATGTTTGCCTCAATAAGGTACTGACGTTGCCTGCAGGCTGGCTACTGTTCTATTAGCTTTTGTAACTCAAAGCGATTCCTTTTTGGTAACAGACTTAATTGGTCTTTCTGAAAAAGTGATGTGCAATCCTTCAGTTTAATGTTTTGTAAAGTTGAAACCTTTTGATAAGGTTGTGGACATAGTTGATCATCAGCTAATTTCGTGTCTAAACAAAGCCATACATAAACTATACAAATTTACTGGCTAAACTTGGCATCTTCTATATCTATAATATCCACCTGCAGTAGGTTCACCTCTATGAGGTGGGATCATGAAAGCATATATAAACCGCTCCGGATTTAAATCTGCCTACCAGCACCTTCAAAGCTGTACGGCGATGCGCTCCCAGCAGTCCTGCCACATTTGGAATGCTCCTCCGAAGTTGCGTTCTGCAAGCCTGTCAGGCACCATCTGCGATTCACCCTGGATCTCCTCCAAAGTGTTGAAACGGCAACCCCTCAGTTTAAACTTCATTATGAGGATAGAAAAATGTGGCGGGGTGCCAAATCTGACAAGTCAGGGGAATAAAAACTGTGTTGTTGTGGCTGTGATACTGTTAGAGAACCGAGTTGCCATCATATCCTTAGTTTGGAGCGTTTAAACGCCTCACAACGTTCCAGTAGGTTTTGGCTTAAATAATCTGACACTGGGGGACAAAATTTAAGGTGCATGATTCTTGTAAATGTCAAAGACTTCCACCAGCATGCTCTTGCTTACACTCCTGACTAGATCTGCCTTATGACTGCTGTTCGATCTTCATCGGTGATGATCCACAGCATCAAGTTTGGATCCTTCCTGGCCTGTTGACGGAGATCCTCACAGAGTAAAAGTACCACAACTACCACTAAGAGCTGCTGCATCATTTCTTTACCAATGATAAATACTACTGATACTGTTACTTCTTTTATTTTTACCTCCAGTGAGTCATTATACGTACTGCATGACCAGTGCCTTAACTTCTCATGGCAAATAGGTCTACTATCGTTTTCATATCTAATCTGTTATACAACTTCCCAAAAAGAAAATTAAAACTTTTTCCAAAAAGCTTGCCCGACAAAACATGAATAGTGGATCATTCGCAAAAAGCTCCAATTCCCCTCGAGCTGAGAACCTTTCTCCTCCTTTCTCTGTTCCCCTCTGTTTTCCTGACAATTAACTCTGCAAGGCAGCATTTAAATGTGTAAAATTAAAAAAAAAAAAAAGCTTTTATTGACCTGATACTCCTGTTGCATTCTCTCCATACAAAAACTAAACATTAGAGACATTCATAATTGGTGCCCTTAAGTCTTGAGGGTCTTTTAATAGCTTGTTTTTTGATACGTGTGCTCTCCTGTTGGTTTTTACCAGTTTGCAGAAAGACAGATGTACTTAGAAAAGTCTTACGAATGAACTTAATTTGCATTAAAATGAGTTGATGTAACAGCTGCATGGGGGAAAAAAACACTTCAAAAGGCCATTTTGTTTTAAAGATTATATATGTATACTGCTGTTGCTGTGTATGAAAACAACGAAAGCTGAACACAACATGAAATAGAAACAAAAGGATGCAATTATTTCTTAACATTAATTAATTTTTTTTTTAATCTTTCCACAATTGTTACAGCTTTTTTTTTTTTTAAATGAGAAAAACAAAGTAGTTGGCACGTCCAGTTTTTGGTTCTCCTAATTGATTGCAGTGTTTGAAGTCAATACTAAAAACGGTAAAATTTAATTGCACAAGTTTTCATTTAAACGAAATAAGACTAAATACGTTTGATACACTTGCTCAGAGAAACAATTCCCAGTGTGGTCTTGGAATTAGAAATAGCATGCACCTAATTAATGGCTTTCCTTTGTAATTCCCTCTTGAATGGTAATTGTGTTATTAAAAAAAGAGAGGATACTGGGTTTCCTCCAATTGCATGGTTAGCATCACCGGTGTGTGCTGTGCCAAACGGACTGTGGGATTGATGGTCAGGAAATGAACACACATGCTGAAATCAAGCGGCCAGCCACCGCTCTCCCACGATTAAAGCTATTCAGTTTCTCTTTTGGAGCTGTGCCGTACAAGTGCCGAGGACTGTCTGCTTGTGTATTCTGAGCTACTGCAGACTGTATGTATGTTTGTGTGTAAGGTGTGTGCATACGTGCACAACAGTACATACCATGAGTGAGCTTATTAGTGCAGTACATGGCCATACCTACTCTGGGCAGGAGCGAAGCCCTCGTGCTTCACTGCAGTGCAGTAGAGTGCTAATGGTCTCCTGCAGGCTGCTGGGCATCCTGTGATTATCTGTGCACACAGGATAATGATGAGGTGTGACTGCTGATCCAGTGACCCAGACAGTTGCAGCCCAGCTTATAGGCGGGGGTTGACCACCTCTTCCCTTTGTCAGTGTGTTTGTAGGAATGGAAGTGCTGCCTATTAGACTATATAGATTACAGTCAGCAACTTTGCCTTCATTGCAAACAGTAGACTATCTTTCCAAGTATTAGACTCAACAACAGTCGTCAGTGGTGTCTTTAAACATGACCACAATGCCTCCTAAACTTAGCCAAGAATTTGTCCTCTCAACTGATGACAGAGATTCCCTAATGCAGTAGTTCAATCCAAATCATGATTTTTTCCCAACTTCAAGAACTTTTTACATGTTTAAGTCAAAGTAAACACTTCCTATAAAACATCAGAGGGAAACCAGTCATGTAAATCATTCTTTTAAAAGTGTTGCAGGGTATAAACAAACTTTTTCTCTCAATAGGAGCATCAGATTACAAACGACAAAAATTTGTACAGTTTTAAGGCAATTACCATAAATATGTTTTGTCATTTGGTTTGGAGAACCTACAAGCTGATAGAAATTAAACTTACAAGGCAAATTAAAAGCATAGCTTTTCTGGCAAAGCTGTTTGGAAAAAACAAGATATAAGCAAGGAGAAGGCTGAAGCCCACAACTTGCTGAGTAATCCTTCATAATTACTCAGGTTATAGTTTATTGAGTTAACCATCCAGTTTCAAACAACACATTTATGTGTTAACATATTTTCTTAGACCCTAGATGTCATGTTTCTAAGTTATAATTTTACATGTTTACCAGTATAAAGTTTGCCGGTGAACGTTAATAAAGTGTGGCTCCTCAGATCCGCACACGAATGAATGACGCGAGCCTCCAACAAATAACTCAAGCTCCATTATATGACTAAATGAAAGTTTTTAAAGAACCACCCCTTTTGAAAAGATTGTTTTTTTTTTCAACGCAATGCCCAGCTTATTATTCAAGTAGCTGGGCACATTAACATGACTTGGGCCAGCCCAGAACAGCCATAGTCCCTTACTTGCTCTGCCAAGTCATACTGATTTCTTTTCCCAAGTTTATTTGGAAATACTGCAGCCACAAACCCACTAATTCAGAGAAACCCACTAGAAAAAATAAACAACTGAAATTTCTCACTCCCACAAAGTGTTATCTCATTCAACATTAGCATATCTGTGCTCTCCTTTAACAAGAGGTCTGCAGCAGACCTGAAAAGTGAATGTAACATGTACCGGAAGGCAGCGACTGAGCTCTGAAGTCTTAAGTTACTCGAAGTCCAGCTGTAAGGTTTCTGCAGGCCTGGGAGGCATTGTTGTTTTATTTTGGTTGGAACAGCAGCCGTGGCTGGAGCTTTAATAACATTAACCACAGTTGGAGTAGCGCATCATTACTGGGGCAGGAGACTGGGAGAGGGGGGAGTGATGAAAGAGAGAGAAAGGGAGAAGAAAAGGAAAGACGAAGATGTGATCCATGAGGTTTGTTTTTTATTGGTATCTTTAATTTGCTGTATCAGGCCTCCAGCCCACCTCAGGAAACACACATACTCTGACCTGAACAACAATCTGACCTCCTGTCCAGATTTTTTAACTCAGCTCCAACTGTACGTTGACTTCATCTCATTCCTTGCCCTCACAGCTCGTTCTTTTCCTTCCTTTCCCTGCATCTTCCCTCCTTCCTTTCAGTTTCCTCTTTCACTCACCCATGAGACCTAGTGGTGATTTTTAGTCAAAGCATCTGACTTCAGGTCTGTTTACAGGCAAGATCTCAGGAAGTCAACATCAGATAAGAAGATTCCTTGGATACACAAGACGGCAGATACATTTCCAGTAAGACAAAGGATACGGCCAAGACAATATTACCAAGGGAAAGATGTGAGTGGAGAGTTCAAGGGTAATGAAAGTATGTGAATGTATGTGTTGTCTGAAATTCAGCACTTTCCAAGATGACAACATCTCTGGAAATTGTCTCATCCCCCTTCTAGCGAGACACCCATGGACAAGTTGCCATCAACAACATCTTAACCTTCTTGCCCCACTGCTTTACTTTTTTCTTTTTTGGTTCCAAATTACCTAATTGTCCCTTTACGCTCTTGATCATGACACCAGTTCTGGGCCAGATTCTCAACTGGCCATGGACACCAGCTCTCCTCTCCCCACCTTCTCTTTTGTGCTGCATTGCACAAACACAATAGAATGTAGTCTAAATGGATACCAGGTGTTTCCTTACAGTGCAGCTCTCATCCTTTTAAGCTGTACTGTAAAGGCAGGGGGGCTGGCAGAAAAGAGTGTACAATGTTTTAACACTGCCTGTGTTTACCCACCCAGATCCTACCTGTACTTAAAGGTTTGACATCCTGACAGACAGTTAGATAAGGAATGTAAAACCACTCCCGTGTCTGTATGATAAATATGAACTTAAAGTCAGCAGCTAGTTAGCTTAGCTTACACGCCTTAGATTATCTTATAGTGTCTTATCATAGCCTGTGTTTAACTAACAAGATCTAACGTCAACTTAAAGGCTCGACATGTAGGAAATTTTATTGACCTTCTGGAGGAAAGATCAGTAGCACTCCTGTCTGCGTGGTAGTGTAAAATTTACAGTTAGCCGTTAGCTTAGGTTAGCATAAAGATTTGAAACCGAGGGAAACAGCTACAAAAACTTTAAAAATTGGCGTATAAGAATAAACATTTGCAGTTTTATGGGGGTACAAGGTTATATCTTGGCTCCAAAAAGTTGCATGGCAGCCAGCGGAAACTCCACAAACTTACTGGTCAAGCCAAGAAATAGTCTGGCTTGTAATTGCCAGTAAAGTGGCAAATCGTGATTTTGTACAAATTAAACCAACAAAATATAATGTGCTAATTAGTGTTCTTTGGAGGGGCTGGTAGGCGGATTTTATAACCATTGGACAGAGCCAGGCTAGCCGCTTCCCTCTGCTTTCAGTTTTTATGCTAAGCTAAGCTAACCTACTGCTCGCTGTAGCTTCATATTTAGTGAGCACATTTGAGAGTGGTGTTGATCTCCTTGTCTCACTCTCACCAAAAAGCAAGAAAGCAAGAAGAGTAAGTGCATTAACCAAAATTTAAAACTAATTATTACCTAAGAACACTAAAAGCTTTTTTGACTTTTTTGCATATAGGTTTTGCAGCAAGATCAAATAGTAAATTTATGGTCTTCATAGTAATACCCATTTCCTGCCTGTCTGTGCACTGCTCTGGCTGTCTGGTTTTCTCTGAATCAGCTAGCTGGCCCAACTGAGCTTACACAAGCTGTCACTTACGCTAAAGACTGTGGTCTGTGAAACCCTAGCCAACACAGAAGACATAAGACGGGCCAAGCTTCTGTCCGAACTGAAAGTTTGAGCTCAGCAGCTATAGCAGATGCTGTGGAACGTGGAACGCCATGGAACAAATGTGAAGGTTTTTAAAAACTTTACTAGATAGAAATGTTTTGGGATCCCTGTTGAATTTCTGTCAACAATAATATGCGTCTACTAAAGACAAAGTGGGATCAACAGAGGGAAACATCAATGGCTCAGTGTGAGTTGCTAGAACAAGGCTGATTGCATTATCCAGACTCAGCCACAGGGTCACAGCGTACGAGCGCTGGGCAATGGAGACTGAGCAAAAGAAGAAAAAAACGATAACAGCACATCTGTCATAATTTCCAATTTTGGTAGCAAGTGGCGGAAAGCTGCTATAATGAGGTGTCTTATACCTGCCACTCAGAGCTCTCCTTTCATCCTTACTTTCCTGTTCTTCTCTGTCTGGCTTTTAAAGTGACATTTTATTTTTAAGTTTATCAGCACTGCTTTCTTTTGCATCTTATTTGTGATTTCCTTGACTTATTTCATTTGATATCTTTATAACTTTTAAGTCAATGTGAGAAACATTTAATTAAGCAGAGCTGCACAGAAGAATAGTGATGATGACAGAAATGTACAGGGATGCCAAGACTTTCTGCACGTTGCTACTGATTCGCTATTTCTTCATGCATTTCAATGTCTGATAGTTTAATTAAAATGACAGTTTGTGAGTCATCCTACTCAACTGACAGCAAAAAACAGTGCACAGTAGTCTACTGCCTCACATGGACATTCTGTTGCAGTCTTGCTCACTGCAGTGCATAGTAATTGTGTGCTTCCTTCTCTGATGATCTGTAGAAGAAGACTAGGTTTGTTTTTGATTATTTGAGCCACCAGAGTTGATGCCGTGTATCTTCCTGTGTTGGGACGTTTTGATTAAGCTGAGGATGATTTGCATGGTGGTCTCTCAGAATTCAAACAGCTCTGGGACATACATCTGTGAGTTCTTGAAGAAATTACTGCTCAACTCCAAGATGAATTACACTGAAGTATGTGCTTGGTCCACCAAAAACAACACTTTGTACTGCTCCTTCCAGTTAAAACCGAAAAGACTTTAAATATTGTGTTGTTATCATTTTCTGACACACCACATTTTACCTAACAAATGTATTGATTTTTAAGAACATATTTAAAAAACTCAATTCCCTCCAACCCTACATTTTGTCCCAGCCCAAAATCCTGCTTGGACCTAACATATGAAATGTTGCTCCTTTGTGAATATGATTTCTCAGTCTCTGCACAGTGAAGGAATGACGAGGCATAGAGTAATCCTTCTCTGGAGGACTGCATTCTCACTCAGATTTATCATCACTTTGTTAGCCATGCGTGGGGGAGATTTGTGTGGTGAGACAACTCGCCGTTTTCTTTGGTATTGTTCCTTCTTATCTCCATCGTCAACTCCTAGCATTATTCTCCCTTCTTATACACACTGCCTTTCTTTATTCTTGCACTCCCTGATTTTCTATCTTGCACCTTATCAGCGTTGGCCTCACAGGGTCTCCATCTAATATGGATCGTTTTCTGATTCAGCTGAGCATTTTCCTGCCAAGAGTTTAACAAAATACTGGCTTTGAAATAGAAAGAGGCAGTTGTGTAGGGTAGAAAACCTAACTTCCTCCAGCATTCTTTTTTTAACTCCTGTGGAATTATAAAGGCTTTCAGCTAAATAAATAGAAGCTAATTAATGTGCACCTTTCCCTTCATGTGAGGGAAAAATGGTCTGCCACACTTGATTTGTGAGCTGTTCCATTTTAGGTAATGAAGAAGAAAGCTCTGCAGTTGAAAGGAGAACTCCATCAAACGGTTGCGTGCATGATTAAACTTAAAAAATAGTTAAGAATGCTCCTTTAACCTTTAAAGTCATATTCTATTATCAAATGACTAGCAGAGCCGGACTTTTACACACACGCTCATTCCCTGCACCATGTAACCTACTGTTTGGC
>JAQFJB010000020.1:12897234-12909892 GCA_029874875.1 Naso minor
AGTAGCTTTTGACGGTAGCATGAGACATGTAATGGGTATTTTTGGTATTCAGCTAAAAGATACATACCTCTGAAAAGAAAATTGAAACGTGTGTATATTATATGTAAGGTAATGATACGAAATCTGCAATGACAAAACTGATCAAAGATTTTGAAAACACAAAGTGCACAGATCCACTCTGACATAAAAATAACAGCAATTTGAGCAGTATGTGCTAAAAGACACTGGGCATGCTACATTCACAAAAGCAAAAGAAAAAATGACATTTGAGTCTTTTACAAGCTGGCCATTATTTTAAAGGACAATGTATGTCTGTTATTCAAAAAGTCAATCTCACTTGAACTGGCACTCTTTAAATGTTCGTATGACATTCCAGAGTAGGAGAATGAATGTGTGATACGTCGGTTCGGAGACTGGCCTGTTTCGACGGCTCCACTTTGACCTTTTTTGTGAGCGAGTGAGACAGGCCACCTTTCATTCCCAGACACTTCGTTAAGTCAACTTCCTCTCTCCCCTCAGACCAGAGTGTTATTGTAAAGTGTCACTTTGTGCTGTCACAGACAGAAGAGGCTGTTCGGTTGCTGCGTGTGTGTGTGTGTGTGTGTCTGTGCATGGCGGCTTAATGCGTGAACGTGTGTGTGTGCCCCACATTCTGTCCATATATCTTTCCAGCTGCATCGTAATAAGTTGTGTGTGGAGGTGTGTGTCTGTGTCTCTGTGTGTGTGTGTGTGTGTGTGTGTGTGTGTGGCTGCAGAGGGTGTCTTGTTGAATGTTTGCTGTGACATGACACTGCCACTCAGTGGACTGATGCCAGAATGCAACAGACTACTACACACTAAGAAACAGCTGTTACATACATGTAATGCATTTTAAAGTGCAACAATCAATCTGTGGTAAAGAACAGCCTGCAATTTAATGATACATTTAAAGAAAGAAACAATTTTGCTGAACAATAAGAAGCAAATCTCACAATGGAAAACGATTTCTCACTCAAACTTCATCTTTTTTTTTGACGGACAATGGTAATTTCTGATACTGTTACACACACTGTTTTGAAGAATGTGCCATCAGTTCATGAACATGCAGCCAGCAGATGATTAGCCTAGCTGAGTATAATGACAGGAAAAAGGGGAAAACAGCCAGCCGGTCCCAACAGTAATGGTTCAACAAAAAATAATTGACATGCTATGCCTATTTTGATTAAACGGTACACAACTGAAGGCAAACACATTGCTTTTAATGGGATTTACAGAAATCACATTTCTCAAACGGGGGAAATTATAATCTAAAATATTGTAGCAGTTGTTTTACCTTTATGAAAAGCCCAGGCTAGCTGATTCCCCTGTTCGCAGTGCTAATGCCCTTCTAAGCTACCCAGCCACTCTGACTAGTGTGATATTTACAGATTAGATAACAGGCTACTAAACCTCTCATCTTAATCTATCTCAGAAGTTCAGTGGGTGCTTTTGATAAAATGTCAAACTCTTCCTTTGATAACTGTGGCTTTAATTTTCTAGAAGAACTGCAGATTTGAGTACTGTTTGCTCTACTGCACATTAACTCATCTATCATTAAAATACCCCTTTTTTGCTGCTTGCGTTAACAGGATACTTTTAAGACACAGGATATCTGGTTTCATTACCACGGTGGAATTTTGATAACACCCCAATTATCAGAAAGTGCTGCAGCAATTATCAGAGCGTGACACCACTGAGCTAAAGTTTAGAAGATAGTAGTTGTCTTAATTTAAA
The DNA here is from genome assembly GCA_029874875.1 of Naso minor. Classification (NCBI taxonomy): domain Eukaryota; kingdom Metazoa; phylum Chordata; class Actinopteri; order Acanthuriformes; family Acanthuridae; genus Naso; species Naso minor. The sequence continues at coordinate 12,898,987 of JAQFJB010000020.1, forward strand.
TTTCCACTGCCGAGCAAACTTTGCTTTGAACTCTGAACATGCTTTTCGCCATGAAGTCACCCCAGATTGGTCCCTGGGGTCCTTTGGGAGGAGAAGGTTATGAGAGCGGACGGATTCGTAGACAAATGAAGGTGATGACACAGACGGGCCGAGCGAGCACATGAGAGAAAAGACAATGCAGTAAAATGTCGATAAAGTGAAACTGGAGATCAAGCCAACAGATGGAGGAGCAAAGAATTTGACCTGCCAAGTTGCTTGTGGCACTCCATGCAGGGATAGACGGATATGTACAGTCGGGAGATAAAAAGGGAGGGAGAGTGGGAATGACAGATGCACGGCGGGGAAGAGTGAGGGAGGAGGGGAGGAAGAGACGGCAGGATGAGAGGGAGGAAGTGAGACCAGCACAATGGGGAGGCAAGCAGAAGATGAGTGGGCAAGCAAAAGTGAAATCATAATATTAAATTACATGGAGAAAGAAGGAGATAGTGAAAAATGAACAAGGAATTAAGAAAGAGAGTAAAGAAGAGGCAGGGGGTAAAGCGAAAGAGGGAAGCAAGAGAGCAGGGGAGAGGCCACAGCTTGCCTTCCTTTAATTCTGATGTGGAACAATAGCTGCCTATCATTCTGTCAGCACCTAAAGGCGCAGAGGGAGTGAGAAGGTAGGAGTGACATGGCGCTAGAATCAATGAGCCATTGTCTGTGCATGAGTCTCCGCCGAGTCAAATCTCACTTGGTTTCCTATTAAAAAGTTCTAAAACTATGAGTAATGGCCGGGGCTCGGGGACACTGTTCTCTCTGGAAGCCTGTAAACAGAGAGATTGTGCAGATGCATGCAAACTGTGGACACATGTGACGTGTGTCTCAACGTGACCGAAACCCACACATGCATGAGAGACTAATTCTTGTAGAAGAGTTATTGCAGACGCACATACACAAACACACATACACACATACCACCGAAACACACAGCTCTTATTTTAAAGGCATTGATGTTTATTTCCATTCTCTGTTACTATTGTTTCAGTGTACGTTGTCAAGAAACAAAAAATGTTCAAAATCGAAACAATGCCTGTGCATTGAAGAGGAAGGTAATGGAAATCGTTAGACAACATCATTGTTCGATATTCCATGTGTATGTGTGTGTGTGTGTGTGTGATTTTTCCTGAGAGTACAACAATCATTAAGCTACCAATTCACTGTCAACATTCACAATTGGACTCAGTGCACAAAAAATTGCCAGTAGCTGACAGCTTCCTCCACCAGACATAGATTAAAAACAAAATTCAGAAACTTAATCCTGCGTAACACTATATGTACAGTTAGCTACACAGAAATTAGTGGATTTCTACTGGTAAAGAAATTGTGCCAACTGTGTAAGAGCTATTGTTATTCCAACTTTTGACCTCTATCAAAAGGAAACAATGACACACTAGACTACACAATAAAATCAAAACCCCAAAGGGAGCATTTACAGTTCACGGCAACTGACCCTCTAACAAAGAGGCCACATGTCTGAGAAGCCAATTTAGCGATTAGAGCTTAAGCATGTCCCATGAATCCCCACCTTTCACTCTTTTTAATTTGCTAAAGATAAGATTGTGAGCCAAATATACTTATTTTAAATCTACTTAGATCTACCCTGCTAATGGACTTTACTGTCAGATGTTCCAGCAGAACTGCTGTCTTTTAGTAAAATATTTCTAATTGAAACAAGTGTTGTTCTGTTTGTGCATATGTGTAGGTTGCTCTGTCTTTTTAAGGACAAACCTTAAAGGGATATGGCAGCTTTTTTTCATTTTGTCATTTGCCTTGTTCCCAAGTTCCAGACAAGAAGATAGATACCATTCTTTCAACTGTGTGTACAGTAACAAGAAAGAGGTGGACAGAGCTCACCCACAGCTAATTAGCTTAGCTCAAATACTGGCAGTCAATGGGAAGTGCTAGCCTGCCTCCACCAAAAGACATCACATAAAATTTCCAACAACTTTGAATGGTCTTGTGTGCTTGTTGTGACTTTTATATTTACCACATAATATTATTTTTAGACTCAGATTATTAGATTTATATAATTTTAGAATCAAATACGAACCAGAAGTAAACCACAGAATGCATGTATGTTGGTAAATAGCAGAATAAGAAAAAGAAGAAGAAATACAACAAGTACTACATAAAGTGCTAATCTGAGTCTAAAAATAACATAACGCGGTAAATAAACAAATCACAACAAACACACAGGACCGTTTAGAGTTGTTGGAAAGTTTATTTGATGACTTTAGGCAGAGGCAGTTTAGCACTTCCCATCAACAACCAGTATTTTAGCTAAGCTAATTAGCAGTGGGCGAGCTCTGCCCGTCTCCTCCTCGTTACTGCATACACAGTCAAAAGAATGGTATCTATGTACTTGTGTGGAATTTGTGAGGGAGGCAAATAACAGAAAGAAAAAAATAAAGATAAAGACGTATCCCTGTAATGAATGCCCTCTATTTGCAGCTTCTAGTTGCAGCATTGATAGATCTCATCTGTCCCTACAGTGGTATGTGCTTTTTTTTATGTAGTTTATGAAGCCATGAAGCCATTAAACTAAAGCTATGGTGTAATAAAACAGAAATACCTACTTTGATATGTTTTAGCACAGGTAATAATGCAGCTGCAGTGCTTTCAATGTCCTGTATGTGAAATGTCCTGCAAAATGTGATGGCTGCTTCCTTAACATAAAGTCCTACCTCTATGCTGCATGGTAAATACTTATTGTTTAATGTACATAATGTACTATTTTTTTCTGCATATTTATACATGTGAGGATTTAGAGTCTTAATAGCTACATACTCTCATTTTCATGTAAGTTTGTGATTTAATCAGTGAAGTTGACCAAGCTCACAATTTGCAACAATGCGCGTTAAAATTTGAAAAAATAACAAATATATGTTGTTACATAGTGTACTTACTTACTTACTTACGCCAGCAATTTCATACACATACAAAACCGTCATTTTATTTAATGTAACAGAATGCTTCAGTTGGTAGCTTGTCACTGGTGACATGGGATAACACTAGATTATAAGTCAGTTAGTAAATATTGACATTGACTTAATGTAACATGAAAAAAGGTTTAAAAAATTAGCTTGTCAATGACAGTGATTTCTGCCAGACTTGTGTCAGGTTTATTACGAATGATGACAACAACTCTGACATGCTGGTTCTTCACCACGTCATCGAACTACGACTTTTGTTTTCATTTAAAAACCCTTCAGCAGCAAAATTTATTGTTGTTTTTGACCAACAACCTAATCAGACTCCCACAGATAAACAAAGTGCACTGAAAAATTTCCTAGAATGTTCCTGTGGCCCCACAACCCTGCAAATGTTTAAGAAATTCCATCACATCTTGGCTGTGCTCCTGACCTGAAGTGCCTTCTTCCTCTTACCACTGCTTAGGACTGCTGTTTGGTCTCTGGGTCACAGCCAGACACACAATTGTTATCACCCATGATGATCCTTGACATGAAGTTTGGGTCACGCCGGGTCTGTTGATGGAGATCCTCACAGGCTCCAACACTGTGCTGCTTCTGTTCTCGAATCAGTAAATCACAAATGCACATGAACCAGTGGTCTCAACAAATCATTTGGAATAATTTCTTATAAATGTTTTTGTTTGCAACTGCTACATGCACTTCACCGTGCAACGCTCTGTTTGTGCACAATAGGAAAAATCTAAGAAATGTTTGATCTCTCCTTGTGTGGGCATTTGGTTCTGTGCTGCTCTAATTTTATTAAGCTGGTCTTGTTGCAAGATTCAGTTTCACTTTTTCCCTCAGACTGCTGGATAGAAGCTGTGGGAACTGCTTTAGAAACTATTTCTGTTCCATTAAATTAACCAGAAGCATTCAGGTAATTAAAGTAAACTTACAACATGCTAAAAATGTGGGTGGAAACCTCAACCCAGCTTCCCTAATAGCTTCATCAGCAGCTGAATGAATACAGTACCCGAGTAATTTTGTCACGGTAATCATTTAGAACACCAGGCGAAGCTTATGGCAAACCATCAGTTTATTTGACTTCAGCCCACTACATGTAAAAACATGGCTTTTCTGTGACCTGTTAATATGGTACAGTTATTATTCTGGCTTAAGCCCAACTCTGTATGCACCGCTCAGTTCATTTGTACACGTATATCTGCTTTCGGTGTGCCGTGTTTAAAGGCAGGGTCAATGTGGTTCTGGTTAGGAGGGGAAACTAGAAGACAAAGAAGCAAGAGAAAAGAGAGCGGCCTATGTAAATATTCTCTTAAATCAACATGTTGGAGCACACTTCCCCTGATGATTTTGACATACAGAACTATCAACAGCGTAAAATAAATATCTGCAAACGATAAAGGAGCAGTTTGGGGTTGATCAGCCCAGTGTGTGAGTGTGAAGAGTTGAGCGAGGAGAGAGGTTGCTGAGCATGTTTATGTTAATGTATGTATGTGTGTTGTAATGAGAGTTTAAGGTGGAGGATAAAGAATATAGGCATATATTTGTCTGCGTCTGCAAGGGGCGTGGTGGTGGGGATGGGGAAGTAAGTGACGGTAGTTTTCTGGGGCGTCTTTTAAGAACTTGTATGTAAAAAATATTCATGAAAAGCCACATTTAGAGCCAGCAAATAGCGAACAAACCAGCCAACCAGTCGCACACAGTGCCAGACATTCCACAACCCTCATTTCCCCCAATATTTCCTCTTTTTTTCCTTCTTACTAGTAACAGCAGCTCACTTTGATTCCATATCATCTTGTTATCAGCCAAGTTTTACCAGCAAATGGGATATTTTACAAGTTTTACTTTCTGGCTCTCTATTACTGATGCTCTTTGAAGTGCATGTTTCTTAGAAGAATTTCCCCTTAATGGAATCATTCAGTTGATTCAAGTTATAAAATCTTTTTACTAGAACAAACTAATTCCTATGCAGATCAACTCATAGCAAATAATGTCCTTAAGACAAAAACAGAAGGTCATTAAATGAGGGTTGGGCCATTTTATTTTCCACAACTAATGAACAAGTAAACATGCAGGATGGAATTCCTCATGTTTTGAGTTTATGTTTGAGTAGCTTTGAGATTTATATCTTTCCAGTTCTCAGTTTAACATGTTCACACATCAACAGGATTCTGTGACATCACAACTACTCTGGTAGCTGAACTGTGGTCCAATGTGAATCTTCCACAGGCGCAATGTAGACCACTCTCCATTGGATTATTCTTTGTCGGACGCTGTTGCTTTTTACCTGAATTTTCAGTCATCCCCCACCCCCCACCCCCGCTCTGCCTGTTTCAGTAATTTATTAGAATTTCTTTTTTGTTTTAACAACATGTCTGCCTTGTTTTGCCTTTGGGAATTTTTGAGCTGCTAAATCATAACATAAACATTTAAAATTCTGAAAGGAATGTTTTGCTTTTGTTATGTATCTCAGCTCACGACAGTTGCTGTTTTGCCACTATTACAATCTCTTCTTCATCATCTGTCCTCTTTCTCACTTACTCTTCCCTCTCTCTCTCTCGCTCTCTCTCTCTCTCTCTCTCTCTCTCTTTCTCTCTCTCCATCCTCCCGTCTATACGTACACTGACAATCACACAAAGATATATTGTATGTAGCTAGAAAGTGACATACAGCCTGATAATAGATAATAGATAAAGCAAACCAAGTATTAATAATATAAGAGGCAGGAAAATAGGAAGGGAATATATGGTTGCTGTAGGCAATGCAGTCAGGTAACATCATTTTCTAGCCTTGCACCTGAACCTGGCTGTTTCTGTATCCATCTGCGGGAAAACAGCCAACTTAAGAATCTTACACAAAATGTTTAAAAAAAGGCTTTAGCTTTGCTAACGTCTTTACCGCCTCAGCAAATTCATGATGTGTCGTTAACAGACATAAACACAGAAAGATGTAAGTTCCAGTTCTTCAATTTACTGTCCATAAATATATTGTAAATAAACCATAAGAGCCAAATCTATTGCAATAAGAAACTGTGACTGCTTTCACTGAAATAATAAAGTGCATCAGTTATATTCACACTGTGGAGCCGTAGCCAGAGACTTTTTAGTCAGTGTGTCCCCTCTCATTGCCCCAGGGGACTCAGCGTGCCCCTCTAAAAGAAACAAAACATGTTATTTATGCTATTTGCCCGGTGCACTCGTTTCACTGCACCTCAGCTGGAGATTTTTATTGCGTCTGCTGTCATTTACGGTCACGCTGCTTTCTCTCTTCCCCTGTGTTTGCCCATTGGGCCAGGCTGTCCTCTCCACAGTCCACACACACACACACACACACAGTGGAGAGGAGATATGTGAAGTTACCCGACTTTACGACAACTCATTACTCTAAGTGCAATAAAACCTTCCCAACAAGAGAAATTCCTTCTTGAATGTAATCTGTCTAAAACCAATATCTGCATTTTTAAATGCTCCCATCCTGATTCTGGTGACATTATTATTATTCGTCCTGGTGGTGCTGGGATGAAATTAGTGGGGCTTCTTACTTAAGAGAACATAAAAAGGCGAAGTTCCCTCTCCAAGTTCTTTACAGAAGAGCAATAGAAAGCATTCTGAGTGGAAACATCACAAATTGGGACGTCTGCAGCTGAGGACAGGAGGGATCTGCAGCAAGTGATTAAAACCACCCAGAACATCACTGGTACCAAAATCCAGTGCATCAGTGCAATTGGTGAAGTGAGATGTCTACACAGAGCCCCAAGGATTTTAAAAAACAGAATCCAGCCCAGCCACAGACTGATAAGAGATACAGAAGTATCAGCTGCTGCACTACCAAACCAAAAAGCAGCTGTTTTCCTCAGGCTGTAAGACTTCATAACTCTTCTGCACTCACATAAAAACATTTTATTATTTTTTATTGACTCATTGATTATTGATCCGCTATGTTTTAAAGGAATACAAACCACATTGTGTTGTAATATCTTGTGGTGTAGAATGATAATTATTGAATTTTGCTTCTTGTATATAAACACACACAAACTGTTGACTGTTAACTGCTGTTGCAAACCTAATTGCCCCTCGGGAACAATAAGGATTTTCTATTCTATTCTATTCTATTCAAAATAAAGCCCAAAAAAAGACATTTTTACGCACTACAGTCAAAATGTCATTTTCTAACTCCTGTAGCTGAAAGTCCTCAACAATGTGATCTTGGTTTAAACTCTATACTTGACTACTGACAGCTAGAACCAGTTCTCGCACCTCTCTGCCCCAGTGCTTTTTCAAATATTTGACTTCAAGAAGTTTTGCTGTCCCAACTGTGACAAAAATTGTCAGAAACAGCAGAGAAGCCTCACAAGCCTCACAAGCCTCACCGCGGAGAGAAGTTCCTGCAGGCTGCACTTGTTGGTCACACACACTTGGGTATTTGATTTGTGTCACTTGAGGTGCTGGCTGGGTGCTGCCTCGGTGGAATCAGTATGTAATTAAGCCAGATGCAGCCTTCTTTTGTTCACAATGATATGAATCAGTTGGCAGAAACATAACACATATATACAAAATAACTACTCTGGATTCAGTTGAATTCAAATACATCGTACTTGTGGTGTGTTCACAAAGTAAATTCTGTTGAACAGAATGAAAAAGAGGAAAGCATGGAGGTACACAACAGCAGTAAAACTTTGCATGCATGTTTCTGTAGGTCGCTGCTGTAAAGTCAGCTCGAAGCCCACATTTCCATATTTTGAGTGAGAACAGATGAAGCGCACAAGTCAGTCATCCGTTCGGCTCTGCCCTGCAGACTTTCCATCGCCACATTCTTCACTATCTGACTGACATGCTGTGGAGCAGGAAGGGTGGGATGTGCGTTCAAGAGCAACGATGGTTTTCACGGTCACAGACCACTGCATGGGACCCTATAAATGTCATTCAGCCTGGTGGGAGGAGGCAAAGAAGATGGGGAGCTAAAAGCAGGATCACCCTAGCGATAATGTGTTCCACAGCTGCTGCACTGTAACCACCTGCAGATTTAAATCAAATCCCACCACCTCTTACCCCAAGAGTGTCGTCAGAGACAGAGATTGCACTATGAAAGTCTGGCGCTCAAACCCAACATGCCCTCACACTCGCAGGAGCGTTCCTGTAATTTCAGGGATGTATGGAAGTGGAGAGAGGAAGGACGGGTGGTGGGTTTACTTCCCAGGCAAAGCTACTTATGAGGAGTATGTTTCCAAACCACACTGGTATCATACAACCATCCTGTGGACAGCCTGATCCTGGTTAGTGTTGATCATAATTACAGCTAGCAGCAGTCACACGGTGCAGGGAACCTCAGTAAGACACCCCGGCATGGTTCTGGTACTGGAGGACTTGGGATTTTCCTTCAGAAGTAGATTGTATTTCTGTATGTGAAGATGTCTTGTTAGGGAGCAAAACAGAGGGGCACAAGGAAATTATAATTTATAACTCTGTATGATTTCTGGTCATTTTGAATTGATTTGGCATGTTCAAGCACATACAGGTTTTTGTATGCATCGCAAGAGCAGAAGTGGATAAGAATATTTAGTATTTTAAGCTCCTTTATCAAAGAAAATATGCTTTGAGATCAGAGGAGCTGTTTGACTTTTTGATGAATTTTCAGTCTGCTGTGTGACATTTGCGGTGACATAGCAGTTGAATTTGGCCAGTAGTGCTAACAAGGAAAATATCAGCCTGGCTAGTCGCCAGGTCTTTCAGACTTTAATGATCCGTGTGTGTATATCCATGTGCTGCTATCAGTGAGTCTGTCTTAATGTTTATTTATCTACATCTCGGCCCGTCGCTGAGCATTAAACCGCAGCGATACTAATCAGAGGTGCTAATGATTGGTGATAGCAGACAGTTCTTTCAGCACCCTGCTCCAACACACACAAAAACAAACGCACTGAGAGGCACACACACACACACACACACTCACATACATGCACCAAGTCTGGCAGGGCTAATTCAAACAGCAGGGCTTCTCGCTAGGTTTCCTCGGGTGATGCTGGTGTCGGTGGCTCACTGCCCCGAGGGCACCAGCCTATCGCTAAGCCTGCGGGGTCTGACCGGACCTTCAAGCCCCGAGGGCAGATGCTGCTCTCCGCCATTTCCAGCCACAGGCTTCTCACTGCTGCATCACTGATGAGCTCTTCAGCCTCTGCACTACAGATGGATTCCACTGTAACTGTGACTACTTGCAGGGAAAAGTTGGATTGGACTGTAAGAATTATAGCAGTGGATTTCTGTGTGTAGGTATGGATGGATAGGCAAACAAGTGAGTGTGAATTGGAATGCATGAGTGCATTTTGGCTCCTGCACTCTGCCCAGTAGGTGTGTTTAGTAAAACAGTGTGTGGTGTGAAATCACACTGTAGGTCACGGATGGAAAATGCTGATATGCAACCTGCCTTCTTTTCTAACGCCACTCTTAGGACTTGAAGAAAACCTCAGCTCCATATAACTGCCTTATCCAGAGGGAAGAGGGGAGACTTCCGAAGGGATTTCAAAGGAAACAGAACTTTGTACTTAAGTCTGCATCCTGTGTTGGATGGAAAAACAAACGGAAAGTGTTCTGGAGAGCACAGGTACTTTAAATTGGTCTGAAAATGTGGACTTGTGAACATGCTGCGTGGAAAGATGACGAGTAATGGTCTTGTCTCAGAGAAAGTTTGCTTCCAGCCAAAAGAACTGCAACCCTGGGAGTCTTTAACTGGCAGGAATACCATAAACCTTCCTTTTTAAAAGCCATAAATCAACAAGAGTAGACTGTACTTTTCAAATAAATACCGGACTCAGGAGAAGGGGGAGCAGGGTGGGGGGATATGGGGTCGCGTTGTGGGCAGTTGAGTGCTGGCAAAAGATTGTGGCTGAATGACATCATGGTATGGAGTTAAACAATCAAACCTGTGATAACTGTTTTTTAGCCTCATTATTCACAATTAATTTTAACCTTATGAAACACTTAATGCTCAAACTACATACAATTAATCACATTTTATATACTCCAGTCAACTGTGTGTGCACTCATATAAAAGGTAAAAGATGGTCAAAAAACTCCAGGGGTAAGTATTTATTTTAGAGTTAAGACGGAATATTGCTCCACTAATTTGAGTTTTAGGGGAATTTGATTCTTTTCTGGGGCAGTTTGTAAATTTAAAAATAAAAAAACAACAGAATAATACACGGTAGAGCTAGGAGCGTTTTTTGTTCTTGTTGTAGTTGTTGTGGTTGTTGTTGTTATTTTTGTTGTTGTTAAGCCAAACTTCCAGTTGTTCACTATTGATTCTGTCATTTTGTTTTTTTTTTATTTCTAATGCTTAGGCATTGTTATGTGTGGGTTTGATTTTTTTTGTTGTTGTTGTTGTTGTTGTTTGTTTGTTTTGGGTTTTTTTTGTTACCCTACAACATATATTATGCTTGGTGATTTTTTCAGCTTTATGCTGCATACAACTTAATTTTTACACAGTTCCTAAATGGAAATGGGCAAAAAAAATTTAAAATAATAATAATTAACATATCTCATGAGCACAAGAAACTATCCCGTGGGCATGAGATAGTTTCTGATTGCTAAACTGATATCTGGCGAGACCATTTACTGCATTTTGGCTTGTGTTTGTGTGTGGAAATGACAGTTCAGAAGTTAGTTAGACTGAACTTTAACCTGAAACTTCATTATAAAGTATTTAAACCTCTCAGCGACAGAGCGCAGACATCAAGAGTGCAGGTACACACACACACACACACACACACAAAGCAGCGAACACACACGTACACACACACACTGAAATCATCAGTATATTCACTGAAGCCATACATTCTTTTCGCAAAGGGTGGGCAAACTGAAACCAGATGTATTGATCTAATGATATTAAGTCTTGCTTTCTGCATTGTATCTGTCACTCAAATCAAAAATTTTAAAGAT
>JAQFJB010000020.1:12929795-12948094 GCA_029874875.1 Naso minor
CGCCATTGGTCGTAGCCTCACAGCATTCATAATGTAGCTTCACCAACTTGTTCTGCATGTTTTAGAAGTGGAATGAAATTGATAGAGTTAACGTTGTGTCATCAGTACATGTTTAAGTAAAAACAGGTCACTTCCTGTTACCACCGGGGGTGGTAAAGTGAGTAAAGTGGGAAGTTAATATATCAGGACGTTCAGGGCGGAGCCATCGTCTTGTCCAGCAAGTTTGAAGCTGATAGGATCAAGTATGTGGGCGTGAGAGCCGTTCGAAGTTGGACGGCGAGCTCCGAAACAGTCGCCAATGTTTGGCGAGTCCTAGCAGCCACGCCCTATGCATTATCGAGCTGCAGAGCACAACTTTAGGTCACCATGGCGTCTTGATGAGCTGTGCAAAATTTGAAGTCGATCAGGCGAAACCCCTAGGACGAGTTCGTTCAAATACGAGGTGTGGAAATGGCCAAAATCGCACTTTTCGCGATAGTTCAAAACAAAATGGCCGACTTCCTGTTGGGATTTGACCATGACATTAAGAAACTTCTTTGTGCGTCTGGGCATGATAAAGGTGTTTACCAAATTTCGTGTCTCTACGACAAGCTAGCCCAATGAGCAAGAGCATTTTGAAAGTTTGTGGGAGGCACTGTTTCGCCCCTTCGCGTCGACCATGTGCGACGCCCCCAAAATATCAATTTCGGATCCGGCCGGAGGGACATGCAAAGTTTTCCAACTTTTTAAATTTGGGAAAGGGACGAAATTGGGGCATAAAGAATTGCGGGAATAATAAACAGTACGTTTTCAATAGGGCCTTCGCTGACTGCGATGCAGTCGCCGCTCGGGCCCTAATTACACTGCCAGCTGCCGGTCTGGCATGCATAGGCAACTACAACACTTTGTTTGTTCGTGGTTTTTTTTAACACAAAGGAAAGACTTCTTCTCCTAAATTGTCCATTTTCTGCACAGGAGTGATGCATCAGCACACCATACTACATGGTTTTCATTTTGTATGTTGTACATTCTGTCTTGTGTTCCTGCATCACTAACATTACTTTTGCATAACCCTACCTGCTCTTGCAGCCTAGAAGGCTCTGACTAATTATTCACTGCTGGTGCAGAGAGCGCTGTTATGATTTATTCAAACAACTCATCTGTTACTCAAGGTGAGAAAAATGTTCTTAATCTTATGACGGAGGGTTAATTTTTGCATATAAGCAGCTTCACATTCATCCCTGGTTCCCTCCAAAAAGCTGCCCAGTCCAACCAGTCAGCCACAATCACACAAAAGTGCAAGCTGCACTTTGGCTCATTCAGCTGCACCATGGCATTCACTGATAGCGATACAGTGGGAACATTACTCATACACTTTACTTGGTCAGTTTCTCTATGCAAGCACACAAACTTTTGACTTTAAAGACTGAGTTTTTGACTCAGTGGAAAGATAGTTTTACTATCTATTTTTAAGCATAAGCCCATGTTTAGATTGTTCTTGCGCACGAAACGGTTTATTAACAAATAAACTTGGAAGTAAACAATCCAGGTTTAAAAAATATTTTAAAAATCAGCTATGAAAATGTTTTACGAGGGAGGATATCCATGTTTCATGTTTGTTTGACCATAAGGTTTAACAAAATGCATTTCTGGATGAAACACTGAATGGTAAGTAGAAGTTTACGTACAAACTCTACATCAAGTATCATTTAAATAAAATAAAAATACCATTTTAAACTGCTGATGTCTCCCCTTTTCCTCCCTATTTACTTACAGTCCAAATCAATCTCGTCCTGTATCTGGCCGCCCTCAGAGTAGTTTAAAGAAATACATCTAGACCTTTTAAAGGACCAATTTTAAGCCTTATCTTGTCATATTCATTCTATTGGACATATTATATTGGCTGAGATATCTAAATTAATTCATGTCATAGTACGCTGAATGGCCTCTTACAAGAGAGAGCTGCTTGGCAACAAAAAACCTTAAAATACACAGTTAAAAAAAAAAAATATTAAAAAGGGAAAAGAAACATTAGTGCAGTGTAAAGTGCAAAAGCCTTTGTTCAGAATTACCAAGCATGGGAGAGAACTGGGTTCATTACACACAGCGCAAAGTACAGCGGATGCAGGTTCATTAATTTTGCAGGTATTTAGTCATGAATGCCTGAAAAAAAGATATTTTCAGTGTGGACCAAAGCGTTGGGTCCACCAACTGCCCAACATTGCATCCTGAGAACAAATCCATTCTCATGGCTTATAACCAAGGGCAACGATCATTAACATTATATCAGTGTTGGAAAGCGTCTGATAAAGATTTCATATAAAATGTGTTAGGCTAAAAATGTTACATCAATACTCATCAAAGCAGCACAAATACAGTTGGAACACCAAACCAATAATATACTCAGACGACAGCTGAACATTAGAAAGTACACTTAAAGGCTCAGTGCTGGCTTCAGCATTAGCACAGACGTAAAACAATCAGTTAGAGCACAAGGTGTGTGACAAAGAAGCACAAGAAGATTGGATAAAATGAAAAAAATAAAATAAATCTGCTGTGCAAGGGCTGCGGTTTTATAAAAGCACTGAGCACGCAAGTAAGTGTGATTTTGAAAACATCTATTCTTTGTCATTCGGCTAGCTGGCTCCTTAATTTTCAGCAGTGCGTTCTCTGAGGTGAAGTAGGTGGCAGAGTGTTCGTTATGTTCCTTTCTAGTGATAACAAATCCAGGTGCAATTAGGGTCAGACAAGAATATTCAGTAATTTTTTCTATCTGAATGAGACATCTTCTCCTGGAGGTCACAAGAAAGAAAAGGACATAAAAAACAGAATAATATGAGAGGAGATTGCGAAGAAAAAACAGAAGATGTCAGCCTGCATGTCAGTCTCGTAACATTTTAATTAGAGATGATTATATCTGATCAATAAATCAGCAAAGGCTAACTTTTCAAACCAAACACATCTCTGCTATTTGGCCTTTGTGATAATTCAAAATTAGGCGCACACTGATTAAGGCAACAAAAGGCTATTTTTAACCTCTTAACTGATGGGTTTTAAAAGGCCGGTCTCACATTTGGGGGAAATTACTTGTTTGCCATCCTAAGCAGAGGCAGATGAAGGAGGCAGATGCTGTCCTGTACAGTTAGCATAGCTTAAATTTGAAGATTGTTGGAAAACTCCAATCCTCTCCGCATTTTATGGGAAAAAACAAAAGTGGCGAACACAGCATTACAATTACATTATGATGGGAAAGGTCAAATTTACTGTTTTACAGATGAAACCCTGCTGCACAAAGTCTCACACGAATTGCTGACCAGGAAATTGCAGCTTCAACATCTTAAAGTCCCAGCCTCAGATGTACATTTATTTTTCCAATGTGTTAAATGAGAAAGGCACAACAACAAAATTAAACACCTTTAAAGAGGCTTGAAAACCTTTTGCTAGTTGCCTTGTTTACAGATATGTTCATGCAAAGGCGCTGACAGCACTTTTTGTACCACTCTGCAACAGATGATATGTCTAAATGGTCTCTAGCTATACTGAAATAAGCCAAAATATCCCTTAAATAAGCAATGCCATCTTGGTGACATCGTATGGAGCAAGAATCTGCACAGCATATCTGTCAATGCAGCCTTGGTTCAGCCTTAACAGCCACCCAACTCACAAACTTGGGCTAACTTTCAATTATGATGTTACATTCCCTGTTTCAGCATCAAATAAACATATTTTAAAATTTAACACTGGAACAAACATCAGTGTGATAAATACTACCTAAAATGACAAAAACCACCTTTATGGAAAGTTATTTAACATACTTATTCTGCAGCCCAACGCAATTCAAGATATTTTGGCTAAACTTTTTAGGAGTTGTCTTGTCATCTGTCCTTTTCAGTCTGACCTCTGCTGTTGTGTGCAGTCAGAAACACCAGACTCACTGGAAGATCTATAAACAGATATGGGCGCTAATTACTAACTAACAGCAGCAGCGCTGTCAGACACTGCTGCCTCCCTCACAAGAGACTTACAGGAAATGAATAAGAGTCGATGTATGGTGCAATTAAACAAACTGATAAATTTTTAAGCGCTTGTGGCACTGCTGAGTTCATTGGACCAGAGCTCTTATCTCCAGGAGGAGCACCTGCCCTTGGCCACCTGTGGATGTCCCCCAGCAGTCAGTCACAACACTGCTTCTGACTCCATCTCTGAGGCACAGAGTCAGACTTTTGTGCTGTGATGGACTGCAGCCTCAACAGTTGCTCTCAGCAAAATCAATCACCTTGAGAGCCACAGCACATCAGCTCTCTGAATCACTGAGAGACAAATTGATGGCTTGTCCTCTGCATCCTTTGAGAAGGACAGTGTAATAGGAAGTTGATCTAACCTTTCATATTGTTAAATCTTGTTGGGCACTCTGTCTGGGGATGTAAATACTAATCTTGGTTTAATTCACACCCTTTGCTTACGGTCGTGTTTGAATTCTCATCCATCTTGCGCAGTGTGCCTCACATACACCATTTCTATTGGTTGGGAAAATAAAGTGAAGATGAGCTGCTTGAAAGTCTTTTCCCCAGACAAGATCACTCGATTGAGAGTCACGCCTCAGTCCATACGGTCCATCTCTTGCCAAACAAACTGAAGGTGGGGGAGCATTGTGCCAGGTTACAACTGGTGGCAGTGACTGACTGCGTATCGGCTTGAGGCTGCTCCAACGGAAAATCTCTCACAGTGGAAAATTGGGAACACGTGTGTGCTTTGGCATTGCCTCCCTCCATTCCCCTCCCCCACAGCAGCAACATCAGCTATCTGCGTCTCACCAGTGAGAACAGCATGTATATAACTACCCACCTGTAGCCACTGCGCCTCCTTATGGCCCATTGCCCCATAGAAGCCAATCAATGAGCTCGAAATTACAGGTTGCAGAGGGTGGGAACTAATTGTGTTCTTGATTATATAACATCAGCATGTGACAGGCACTTATTAAAATGTCATTTAACCATAGGTGTCAGTATAGGTCATGGTCTGTCAAAGCTTTATATCTACCATCTAGATCCCACTGGTTCTCAGTAGGTCCATTAAGGGTGAGGATATTGGGTTCGGTTTCAGGTAATTGCTGCAGTTAAAATGTGGAGACAGAAGGAGACAGGTGGATCTGGTCGTGGGGTGCGCACAGCCTATGTAGTCCTGGATTCTTTTTCTTAGACTTTTACTGACTAAAAAAGAAAAAAGTGTCTGCAAGAGGTGAGTTCAGGAAACAGAGCCGCACATTTTAACACCCTCTGGTCAGCCACAAGCCCTTATTGCAGAAACACCTTTAGGGGATCTGTGTAACCTTTGGGTTGATGTGAGTGGTTAATTAATGAGTAGCAGAGCTGGCAGTGTGGTTCAGCAGCAGCTAAACAATGGTCAAATCGTCTGAGGAACCTTGCTGCAGGTGTCTCAAGCTTTCCCTATGTCTAACCCACCTACATTATTAAGCAGTTCCTGTAGCAAGATCCGATGCTCTGAAGCAGAGGTCTCACTTCTTTTTCTTTTTGTGAATTGGATTGGAAGGTAAAAAGGTAACCGCCTTTTTCCCAGTTGGCTTGAACGGGGACTGTGGGATGATCTCTCTTTTGTCTCTGTTTTTTCAGTTTAGTCAGGCCTTATTTTTAATTTTGTAACCTGTCTGATTTAAATGACTGTGTTGCTGCAATGATGTAATAATTTCACAGTTTCAAATCAATTTGGAATTATTTTGCTAATTAATGTTTCATGACTACGATAGCTGTTCATTTTTTCCTTTTGGCATTAATAAGGTGAGCCTCAGAATTCTGGCTTGTCCTTTGGTGTGTGGGCGGAAAATTTTTTAAAACCCACTGCTCCAGAGATTATCCCAGGAATGTTTGTCATGAAGAGGATGGCTGCCGCTACATCTTGTGCACTTCTGTCCCCAGTACTGACCACCCCTTTGACAAGATTGCAGATGCAGGAGCACCCAAGACAATGAATTGTACGGATTGCGTTTCATGCAGGCTACAAGGTACTGGAAGCTTAATCCCAAGTGAAGGAGTGTTGTCTCAGTGTGAAAGAAGCAAAGCTCAGGTCATTCCTCATTTACAATATAGTACTCATACATGTGAGCAGAATTGTGAATACCGGTTTGAGTGCTGGCACGTTCCAGTTTGGTATTGATACTGAACGGGTGGAAGTGAGTGTGGATGAAAGAGAGAGAGAGAGAGAGAGAGAGAGAGAGAGAGAGAGTTGTGTGTGCGTGTGTTTGTACTGAATGTATGTGTGAGATTGTGAGTGAGGCTTGAGGAGAGAGCGACATATCAGGAGCAGAGTGGGCTGAGAGAGCAGCACATTGTTGAACCTCCATTCAAGATATTAATTTGTGTTTACACCGGGGAATAACAACAAGGGAACACAATACAGGTAAGACAGTTTATTCTCTGTTGAAGCTAAATATCAGAGGAGGTGAATCACCGTAATGGAAATCATCTGTTTTTGAAATCACAATTCCATTTAGTGCCCTGAGAATATAGATGATCTTGGCATGCTAATCAACAAATTTGTTGCTTTCAGTCTTTTCTAATTCTCAAACTTTTTTTCAAAGAATTCTTTTAATATATATTTTTTCACTTTTTGAAATAACAGTTATCAAATTTTGGGATCTAAAACACCTGATATCTAGTACTTATACTGTTAAGAGATAATGTAATTAAGAAAACATGTAGGTGCTCACTATTACAGCTATGACCTACAGTATGTGAATACTGATTGTACAAAAACATAACGTTGTAACATTTTATTAATGAATAACTTGATTTGTGCATGAAAACAACAAAAATAAGGATTTGCTCTAGCTACAGCTCAGGGGCTATAATTCATTTTGTCTCTTATGTCACCTTGATTTACCCAAGTGTCGTCTTTCCGTTAAAGCTACTGCCAAGTTGAGCATAACAGGATTGCAGGGGGAAATTTCATCGAACTAAAACCACTGAAATTCAATAAATTCTATATGAAAGTGTGTGTCTGTAAAAAAAAATCTCCTAGTTATTTGAATTTGCCTTTTAAATGCAAACTTTGTCTCTGTCCTTTTGGCTCATATAGACAAATTCATACAATGTAAATCAGGATTTAAACACAAATATGACCATATTATATTATATGTCATGTCTCTTCTGGGTCCCTCTGTGCTGAAATTGGTAACAAAGCCAAATATGAATTTCAAAAAAGAAAAAAATATAATGACAGTAAACAGATCAGAAAAGCAATTGTGTGGAACAATCATAAATATCACATGAAGACATGAAAGGTGCAGCATGCACAGAGACAGAGAAGGACTGTGTCGTCAGTGCATCCAGTGAAGGATCAAAATGTCTGCAGCATTATTAAAGCGAGTGGGCTGAGAGGAACACCTAAGAAATTCCGGTTTTGCAGTCTCTGCACTTGACCACACAGAAATAAAGTCAGTAAGTAAGTAAAGTAAGAAAGAAAATAATAGAATTTATTCACTAAAACGCATCTAGCCACACAAAGCAGTGTTATGTTTACCATGAGGCAAGAGATGGAAAAGATTGCTGTTTTAGTCTATTCACTTTTCTCAAGGCAGATGCACGTTATCAATCATAAAGTGATATATGGTGGGTAACCGAAAGGTAAGAACAGATTAGAATTTTCAGTTCCTTTTTGTTTTATTTCAGTAAAGCTAAAAAAACTTACATATTTCCCTTTAGATTCGATTTTAGTTTAGCTTTAGCAGTAAAAGAGTAATGCATGTTGTCACGTAATATACAGAGGCTTTGCAGTACAAGTGAGCTCAGCTGTTGCTCAGTTTTTCTCAGGCTATACTTAATTGGTCTTCCTTTGAGATCAATAAAGAATTATATGTCACCTAACATCTGTGGCCTATAACCCAATGGAACAGTTCGATATCATTTCCAGGCCGCCACTTTCTTTCATTACTCAGTGTTGTGACTCAGTCTCACTCATCTTGTGTAAAATGAGGTGGGAATGCAATTATCTACCTTTAGACGCTTTTAAAAAAAGACATGCTGTTATAAATGATTGTTTAACCATAAACAATTGATTACATTTTGGATGTGCTTTGCTGTGAAAGCATTCTAAACAAACTGTAAGATATATTTAGCATCATTTAGCATTTTGTAAAAATAGAAAAAAATCATAAATCCATGACAATCTAGTGTCATGGGGACTTTTGACCCTTTGGAAATGCCTTACTTGCAGAATGCTCATGAGAAAAAGCATGATGCATCATCCATACATGCATTCATACAGGTCCACTGTGGATCCTGTATCATGCAGGACTTAAAAATTCAGTAGTACAACAGTACTCAATCTATATTTATAAAGTGTGCTATGTTATTCAGTGGAATATACACCAGGCAGAATGCTAACATGCACTTCCATCCTACACCCCAACCTCGTCTCTGGGGTTTCCATCGGTAGAATATAGTGCTAATATAATTAAACTTTAATGGGAGCCTCCTGTCCGTATGATAAGCAAGTAACAGCTGGCTTGATAAAAATTGATTAAAAAAAATTATTTATGGCACAACAGTGGCCGCCACCGAAGCCACGTGGATTGATGGTAAACAATTTGTTGTAATGATGTGGATGTGCTGCTGCAGGAGACTGACATTGTGCATTGATGATTGTGTTTCAAGCTCATTGTCTGTATATGTAGATTGAAGGCTTTAGCTTCCCTGATGAAATATATTACAGAGTAAAACTCTCAGAGTTGGAAAAGACTTTGGGCTAATATATATGTAAATGTATGCTAAAATAATCATTGTTGTGTTTGTTGACAGTGATTCATATGCAGCTGACAGGGAAACCTTTTCCCTTTTTCATTCTTTTTCATTTTACATTTCTCATTCTCTTAATCCAGCAACATTTAAATAACTTTTAACCAGACCTGCAAAAGCCCTCAAAGGCTTATATCCTTTCATGAGCCCCTGCTTTCTGATCTGTTCCTGTCTGAGCAGGAGATAGTACCTCTAAAGGACATACTGATGGCATGAGAATCTGCTGTTGATTTGTTCCTGCCAATGTAATGTGCTAGCACTGGAGTAAAGGTTTGCAAAAGGTCACCTGTTTGATTCCCATACTGACAGGTTAAGGCTGGGAAAGGCAAAGAGCAGATGTTATATGCCCTCATTTTCATTGTTAAGGTTTCCTTAAAGGGATATCTGAAAAATTTGGGAAATATGCTTAAAAGCTTTCTTGCCAAGAATTAGATGACAAGATTTATACCACTCCTATATCTGTGCAGTAAATTCAGAGGGATACAAATACTGGAAACAATGAGAAAGCTCACCTTGCTCTGTCTGAAGGTAACAAAATGCACTTGCCAACCACTCTTAAGGCCTTAACACACCAGATGCGTTTTTTTCTTAATTTGCATATCAATAAAATTTTTCAAATTGCTGACTGGGCATGAGTATCTTTAAACAGAACGTGAAAAAGGGACAGTTTTATTTTTCGAATCGAGGTTGATTTTTCCAAGCTTTCACATGCGAACAAAGGCATCAACCAATCGAAATGGTTGTGCAGAACGAATGTCACGTCCGTCTCCCACTGTAGAGCTTAAGTTTACATGGTTGGTGCCATGTTCTGAGAGGAATCTCAGGCACTAGTGGAACAAAAACCTCTCGTTATTGAAAACTACGTAATGTTAAACAAAAGGAATGTCCCGCCAAGACAGATAAAAACCTTGGTGACCCGGCAAATACT
Organism: Naso minor; assembly: GCA_029874875.1. NCBI lineage: Eukaryota > Metazoa > Chordata > Actinopteri > Acanthuriformes > Acanthuridae > Naso > Naso minor. Next base: position 12,939,513 of record JAQFJB010000020.1, read on the forward strand.
GTTTTTTGTGATTATTACATGAAAGGAAGAATAGCAGCATTTAATAGGAGTGTTTCTTCTAGAGATGGTATCAGCCCGATACCCTTCCAAACCCGAGTTGGTTTTGACCAAACTGGACTGACAACCCACTGTCATTTCCAAAACTCTGATGGACCCGACCATCAGCCCAACTTATACGAGCAGAAGCGCAACATACAGCAACAAATAATACTGCCATGCTTGCCATAAACTCAAAAAAACGAGTCGTTTCTGTCATGAAAATATGCATCCTTCATGTTTAATTCCTCACACACACAGCCCCACACAAGTTCACAGCGGAAGTGCGATTTCTGACAGTTCAGCCAACCAATCTGGTCTCTAAAAAGGCTGTGGTGCCTTCAGGTCCTGTCAGATGAATCGGAAAAACAGAAATCCCAGCTCTGAACGGATAAAAAGAGGAAAAAAATACAGAAAGTAAACTGGATACAACTGTCACTTCTAAAATACTAGCCCAACCCATCCCGGTCCGTGGGTACCCAATGGGTCCCGTCAGGCGTCAGTCAGGTATCCCACCTCTAGTTTCTACCACTGTGTGCAGTGTTGACCTGAGACTCAGCTATTCATAACAAGCTGAGTCTCACAGCCTCGGTTCAACACAACACCTAAAAAACAACAGACAAAAGCACTAAAACTGATGGAAAAAGCTAAAATCACAACAATACAATATACCAACATCAACCTGATTATTTAACAACTTCCTGAAAAAATTACATTAGCTCACTCTTCTTGTCAGTCTGTAGGCTAAGGTTACTGATGCCTCGTGCCAGGCTACTGTGGCTGGAGTGAGCTGTCAAAACCCATTCACAAATTCATATTCCAGTGTTTCTGTTGAAAATTCATTTTGCTGCCAGTCTGAGTACTTTTGATGCAAAATAATAGCCGGCGAGTATTTTGCCTTTTCATGTCATTTATCTGTGACGCTCCCGATGTGTAACGGCCTTTAGGCTCGCTAAAAATGGACGTAGTTAAGCTTCTTTAAGCAAGTCCATCTATAAAGACAGTAGATCAGTGAGCTAACTTAACCTGATGACAGGTGGTGTTTAAACAGCCTTCAATCCTGTGCAGAACCGGTGCTTTTTTAAGGCATATCCTGTTTGGCCGACTGGGCACAAGCAGATTTTACTGGGCAGATACGCAGGTGTGATTGAAGTTAAGCTATTCCCCATAAAATCCAGAAGAGGGCTCCACTTGCACTTGTAGATACCTCCAAATGTGGTTGAGAATGACCGAGTTAAGATCCTGTGGGACTTCCAGATCCAGACTGAAAACACAGTGATGTCTAACCAGTTGTTGTGGTCGACAAGCAGCAGCAGAAGGCCGTTATTTGTGATAAATGTAGCGTTCCCAAGCAACAGCAATGTGAAGTAGAAGGAACACAAGAAGCTCAATACACACCAAGAGCTTAAAGATGAGTTAGAAAAGCTTCCAGGAACGACAACTGAGATCTCTGTCCAGAAGAGCACAATCCTAGGAACAGCTAAAGCTGAGCATCACACAAGTGGATTGGTTGCAATGTAAAGCCAAACTCACAATTTATGTGCTTACATTGTTCGGTTCGATCATTAGCCACAGCCTCAGTGCTCACACTGTATGCGTGAAAACAGCCCGTCGGACCATCCTGGCTATTTACAGTTATCAATAAAGATCATTTGAAAGCTTAGAAGCAGTTCTGTTTACTAGCAACAACACTAACAAGATAAAAGCATGCTGCCTAGATCATTCCTGCTATCCTGTGTGCCAAAACCTCTAAAAAAAAGATGTGCCGGCACGTATGGACTCACAGATGGCTTGGAATATGTGGACTGTAATGTTATGGCTTGTCCATTTTGCAGAGAGAATTGGGGGTAAGTTAGCTACTTTTACTGTTGTTCACTTGACAGCTAATATTAGCTATGCTCTGATAACTGTAGCGCTCCTTTTTTTTTTCCTTGTTGTGCAGTAACACTTCACCATGGCACTCAGATGTTCTGTTTGCCACTTCAGGCAGTGAGAAAAAAGGCACTGACGTTGGTGAATCGAGTTTGATGCTCTGCTTCAACTGTGTGAGAGCCTAAGTTCACAGACTAAAATTTCTGACAAATTTGTCCTACAGATGTTTGGGAGCTGGTAATCGACCCTCACTCCCCCCCATACACTGCACAGCAGACAACACCAGACAAAGCCAACATTTGGCCTGGTCAAAAACGGGCTGAAATCACGCCGTGTACGCCCAGCTTAAGATACTGTGCAGAATGCTCAGGCTCCCAGGCTTCTGTAGAGCACCCGAGCTTGAAGGAGGATGAACATAAGACTGCCAGTTATCCAAAAATGGGGCGAGCAAAGAGTATATGTGTGGTGTGTGTATATGTGTGTGTGTGTGTACTACAGTATATATATACTGTTGTTGCGGTCCAGCCAAAAAAATAAATAAATAAATAAGAATAAATAAAATAGAACAATTTATTTCTTGACCTGCATTCACTCATTGATTCTGTCTTTTAAAAAAATAATGTAATAAAATAAGAACTATTTGTCTCCTTGCAGGAAGTAGCCTACCAAAGGGTGGATAATAGGCTATTTAAACTCTAATACTGGGTCATTTTAGTCTAGTGACTCAATGCTGTGAGCCCTGAGCTTTGGGGAGCAGGCACTGTGACGTTAACAGCAACTCCACCGATCATTATGAACTGACTCACACAGGGAATAACGCCCCACCACTGCTGCTGCCATTCTCCACCCACTGAGATTTAAAAGATCAAGTTAATTGAATGAAAACAATACCTCAGAAGACAGCTTGTCACCATCTCTTGTTGTAAACTCTTGCTCTTAGACTCTTTTCCAAAGTCCCTCAGGGTCCATTGATCCCATAATTGACTGTGCTCTTGTCTGGGAAACATTTTTATTGGACATTTCATTAAAGTGCCTGTTATACATGAGCTGTCTGACAAAACTATAAAACACATCAGTGAGTCACATTATTGCATCACTTGATATGTTCTTTTATCACCATTTAGGCACTGTGGGCAAAAAACTACAGCGTCCAGTCTTTTTAGAAAGTTAAAAACCTTTTTAAAAAATAAAACTTTATTTTTGTTATCCATTTTAAACTAGTATTAACTGCTTTATTTCACTTGGGGCAGAGCAACAAGCTATAAACAAAAAACAGGCATAGGACTAGCATTCATTTTGATTATTGTTTCAGGCAAATATAGGCTACATACATTATTAACTGTCCTTTCAGCTTTGTTTTGGTCTCCATCAACTCTGGAGGATAGTATTAATGGTTTGAAACCTCTTCAATTTGGTGGTCCAAAGCTCCTGTATTAGTGGCATTAAACACCAAAACTCCTCAGTGCTCCAAACAGTCAACTGGCCACACCAAAACCAGTGATAGGCTACAGCCTTTGGTGTTTGAGACAAAGCGCCATAAAGTGTAAGCATTCACCCAACTGCACATCAGTGTACCCTCAAAGTAATTCTGAAGCTGTTGATTTATCATATTAAAAAATAATTTAAGTCGTGTTGCTTTTACAAACAAGGTAGGTATTGGACATTGCAGAAATGGTTGTTGTTGTTGTTTGTTGTGGCATATAAAATACCAATAAAATAAAACATAAAAACTTGGCAAAAACTAGACACACTCAGTCTAATCTGGATCAGATTAAAAGTCTCCCCTTTCAACATTTTAAGACTTTGAACATCAAAACTTAAATTTAAGGGGTTTTAAAATTTTTAAAGAATCCTCTGGGGCCACGGCAAAGCTTGTGATGATTAGGAACTGTACTACAAAGACAGGAAGCAGCTGGCAGTTTAAGCTTATTTAATCACTCAGCCTTCTGTTCACTGGAAGAATTGCATGCAAAACTCATTGGCAGAAACAGCATTCACAGCCAATCTAATTTGAAGTTTTAAGAATTGATCAGGAAACGATGAAGAGAGATAATTGTCAAGTGATTAAACAACTCTTTCCGCATTTGTGCAAAAGTCATCAACAAAGCTGGGATTCCTTTTCAAATATAATTAGACATCAACTTTGTCTTTATCTAATTACTCACTTGTCTTTTTTCTAATGAAACTGTTCAAAATGTTACGTGTTCAATACTAATATCTGTGTGATCTCTTGTTTTTCTCAGGTAGCGAGTTTAACTGCTTCAGCAGGATGTCAGCTGCTTACAATTGCTCCCTGGACTCCGTGACTGAGAAAGCTGAGTGGTTTTGTCCCCTGGGACAAAAATGTGCCAATCTGACCTCTGGCTCCAACAGCAGCCTCATTGGTCTGGATGATGCATGTCTGACAAATGAATCGTACGTGCAGAAACTCCTGGGGCCTCGTCGCTCATCCGTTTTCCTTCCTGTGTGCCTCATCTACCTGGTCATCTTCATGATAGGTGTGGTGGGGAACGTGCTGACATGCACTGTCATTGCACGCAACAAAGTGATGTGGACGCCGACAAACTACTACTTGTTCAGCCTGGCGGTGTCAGACCTGCTGGTGCTGCTGCTCGGCATGCCGTTAGAGCTGTATGAGCTGTGGCAGAACTACCCCTTCCTTCTGGGGAAGGGTGGCTGCTACTTTAAAACATTCCTGTTCGAGACTGTTTGCTTGGCGTCCATCCTCAACGTGACAGCACTAAGTGTGGAGCGTTACATTGCTGTAGTGCACCCTCTACGTGCAAAGTATGTTGTAACCCGTACCCATGCCAAGCGGGTCATCCTTACCGTGTGGGGTGTGTCGGTGTTGTGCGCCTTGCCTAACACAAGTCTGCACGGGATCCAGGTTCTTCACCGTCACTCCATCAGCCCTGCTGGGAACATTAGCGTTGAGATCCCTGACTCTGCGATCTGTACGCTGGTGAAACCACCCTGGATGTACAACCTGACCATCCAGGTGACAACCTTTCTGTTTTTCGTCTTACCCATGCTCACCATCAGTATCCTGTACTTGCTCATCGGGCTGCAGCTGAAGCGCGAGAAAATGCTTCAGGCACTGGAGGCAAGGTCGGGCTTTGAACAGGACAGCTTTTGTAACATTCGAACACAGCAGCAGAAGGCACGTCGCCGACAGGTCACTAAAATGTTGTGTAAGTATCAAATCTTTCTTATCGTCCTTTTCCTGTACAAATTATGGCATTCACATCTCCTGAATTTAGCAGTCATCCACTACTTCTAGCAATGAGTTGACTTACTGATTATTGCATGAGATAGGACTACATTTTTTCACCAAATAATAATAAATCCCCCATAAAAGGTCTCAAATACAATCAGTAAAGGGTTACGTAATGTGGACCAGTGTAGGGGTAGGTAGCAGAGTCATCGATTGGCTCAGAGCTCAGAGAGGCTGCTCAGAAATAAGCCATGATAGGTTGCTAATGCATCAAAGAATTGATTTTTTTTCCTATTCCTTCGTCATCAGTTCCCATTTATATTCTATGAGAAGTTGAAAATCTCCCACAAAGAGCACCACAGGGAGGCCAGCAGTGAGAAATGATGTGGCCATGGAGAGGGCAAAGTTACTAAAGTTAAATTTGAGTCAACTGCTTTGTCAAGAGAAAAGTAGCAGTGAACAATTTTAGATATTTTATTAGGATTGCAACATTTTAAACATTTGCCAGTTTCAGCTTCTTGAATGTGAGGTTTTGCTGCTTTTCAGTTGTAAACTGAACATCTTTCAGTCTGGACTGTTGGTTGACTGGACAAAGCAATTAGTTAGACAAGATCAAGCCAGGGTCTATTGATAAACCTTTAATTTTTCTTTTCTTTTTTCTTTTTAATTTTTCTACATTTTAGAGTCCAAACAACTGTTTGCCAGTCAAACAGTAATAAATACACCCAAACTGATGGAAAATAATTTTTATACCAGGAACAGTCACACCTGACATGTACTATCCTATTTACATAAATGTAAATTTCAGCTTTGCTACTAAAATTAAAAAAAAAAAAACAACAAATAAAAAAACACTTCAGTCAGATGCAGTTGTTGCACCCATCAAAAGTGTAACTCATCAGGCGATTTCATTTCCGCCGAACATGCAGTAGTTACTGATGCTTAACAGCTGTTTAATAACCTGAATAAATGTTGATAATATGATATTGAAAGGTTACACCCAGCATGCAGATTAACCAGTTCCCTCCATACAAAACATACTGCTGCATTCAGATAAAACTCAGCTCATAACATACTGCCACATAGACTGACTCACTGACTCACATTTGCTTCTGTTTCGCCTCAGAGGTGAAGGTGAAAGCAAATGCAGAGGTGAACCTTCTTTATGGTGCACAGGCATGAGCTGTGTGGCGGTATTATTGTACGTCTTATCTTATACGACACTGATTTACACCCTTGGCTGAGCAGGTGCAGATGCAGATATACTATTGTACCGTCCCCCTTATCAGCGTAGTTGTAAACATAAAATAAAATAGAATTTAACATATAACCTTGCAAGACTCAGATGTCACTTAATATAAATATTTGAATTCTGTTCCAGCACAATCAGCAGTCAAATCCAGCTATCTACTCGTTCTCCACAGAGTCAACGATAAGACCTCTGGGGTTGTGATCTTTATTTCAAGCAATATTTGATTAAGAAAGTGCAAGATGTAAAATCATATGTTTTCTACCTTTAAAAAGGTCAGCACATTCCTGGAAAATTTTCATCAGTGTGCCTAAAAGGATGGAAGCCTAAAGGTCAAAAAAGCACAGAGCAGCCAGGGAATTCAAATCAAACAGCCAGTAACTGCTTTTAAAGATGATAATGCCATGAGCAGCTTCAGAAAAGCAGCAGGGACTTTGTGTTGGCTCCTGGAAGAAAAAATGTGTTCAACTGCATGCATTTGTAGAACAGTGAAATGCTCGCAAATGAGCAGACTAGTAAATATAAATAAAGAAGTTAAGGTCTTTAAATCTGTAAAGTAATATATTTGATACATTTCCTAAATAGTTTTTAAACACTATAACACCACAAAATATTCCAAAACTGTTAAATGCCATCATAACTGTATTAACATTCAGTGCAGAACCATATATAAAGTGATACACTAGATACTTTAATTTGCATATAAAGTGACTATTTTACTTCAGAACACACGGTCTGAAACTCTTTTATGTATCAGACACTTTGGAGTATGCTTACTGGAGATGGCTACGTGAATTGACATCTTTTTCACTTCTAGAATCTCAGGAGACTTTACGCGGTGCAGACATGCAATCAAAAATGATTGGATTGAATTGAAATATTTATTTAACACTGTTTTTAAAAAATACATCAAAGGCTGTTTGCCAAGGACAGAATATCTATGCATCATGGACACAAAATCCTCAAAGGGACAATTTAATTGAGATCAGACAGAACATGCTGGCAACACCAATCAGTATACTGTTATCAAAACCCCTTTAAGCCATCTCCCATTGTCTCTGTCTCTCTCTTGCTTCTTTACCAGTCGTTTTAGTGGTGGTTTTTGCAATCTGCTGGGCCCCAATTCACACAGATCGCCTAATGTGGAGTTTAATCACTGACTGGACCAGCTGCCAACTGGAAATCTACCAGTATGTGCACGTCATCTCTGGAGTGTTTTTCTACCTCAGCTCAGCAGTCAACCCCATCCTCTACAACCTCATGTCCACACGTTTCAGAGAAATGTTCAAGGAGGTCATGTGCCATCGGCCACATCACATCACTCCCAGGAAACACTCGCTCAGCGTCACTCGGGTGACACTCCGCAGCACCCTAAGTGATGCGCCGCTCGGCAACGGAGTTGCTGTCGTTGAAGCCGAGGCAGAAGATGGAGAAATGAGGATAAAAGATGAGACCAGTTTTACATGTTAGAAAAAAAGGCTTAAAGGGTATGTCAAGAGGGACATATAAATGGCTGGATGGCAAGGTGTTTAGAAAAGACTGGCTCTGAACTGCTCCATCCAGCAACTCTCATCACTATTCACTTTAAACAGGTGCATCAGCTGTATACCTTCAATAGCCTGAGTGGAAAAAAGGTACTCTCTTCTACTGAAGTCGTCAGACTGCGCTGCATGTGTTACTATGCGCTTTTAAAAGCTTTAGTGGCTCAACATATCGCAGCTGAAGTCAAAACCTTTTCAAATACACCTGGGCAGGTTTAGAAACTAACTCAAACCTTCGGGCAGTGATGCAGGAATGTACACTAGAATGTCAAGTTTTGTCCACCAGTGTAAAGAACATCCAGTGTTAAATGTACGTAAGGCATTTAAACAAACACATATTTTTGTAAGCACTTTATTCAGTTTTGGAAAATATGTGTAAATTACTATAGTAAAGTTTGCAAATCAGGGTATTTAGAAGTTGAGACAAACAAGGTGGACCAAGAATCCAAAAGCTGGTGAGAAAGACATAAAAATTTTATAAACTTCATGCACAGTAAGAATATCTGAGACATAATGGTGTAAACCAACAAAAAACTGCAGAATTGGTTCAGTATAAAAATAACAAAAACAACTGATGTTTATGAAAAACTTTTAAACAAGTTTGACATGTAAATAATAATGATCAGTATAAGATCATGGACAAGTGAATGTCTTTTATTCATGATAGTGA
>JAQFJB010000020.1:12997961-13015762 GCA_029874875.1 Naso minor
GATTCATTAGCCGTGATTGACAGCAATAGAAAGATAGTTTGTCAGTTTAGCTGCTAAGTATGTTTTTGAAAGTTCCCGCCCATTTCCAAACACTGAAGGATGTGAACAGAATCAGTTTGATTAAACAGAAACAAAATTAAGAACTAAACGGTACATGGTAGAAATACGTTTGGAGCGCCACCCAATTTAGCAGAAGGGATTGAAAGGCAGAAATTCTCAGTTTGCAGTGGAGCCATCAGCTTCCTCTCAGATGAGTATAGCCACAGTAAACACTCTGTATGTTGCCGTGGAGCCTCGTCCACCTGTCCAGCCTGCAGATACCTGAGAAGAGTGAGGCGAGTGACAAGGAGAGGCCGTTCTGAGACACCGCCAGCAGGGACTGACCCTCACAGCCATCTGAGAGACAGAAACACTCAGTACAACCGTCACCACAGGCACAAACATGTTTCAACACTCCACAGCGCCGTGTGTCAATGTCACAGGATACTGCACTGACAGAGTATGAGAAAGACATGCAGTTACACAAGCCCGACATACAACAAACTCTGTGCGCTCACACCGCAGCACTGAGAAGAACAGTTATACAGACACAGTCAAATACATAAAGTGCATGCACATTTACAATCCCACAACCCACGTTAATACTACCAAAGCGACACAAGTTCACATATTGCTATATGTTAGTGATTAGTCTCTAACGGTTACCATTTGTCACAGAAAACAGTATCTACTCATTTAATTCAGAGGAAAATCGCTCATGACTTTAATATAAATGGTGTGCAAAGTGCCCGAAATCTCCAGACCAAACACACCCTAACATGCTATTAAGACCATAAAAATCCTAGCTGACTCACATGACTGTAAGGTCTCTATAAATAGTAAAACTAATAAACTAATAAAGAACACGTCACAGTCAAAGAACTGCAGACGATCATAGTGTGACGATTCTACTCAGGCCTCCATGTTTATGGTCTATGGTCAAACGTGACATGCTTGGTGAGCAATGTGAAGCACGTGTGGTGATGAGGTTATGAACTCAAACTCATTCACACAGACAAAACCAAACATTTTTCTGTCTTCCTCACTTTTACGGATATGTACACTTTAGAGGTGTGAATATTTTGATCACAAATCTCATTTCTGAATGCTGATCACAGCTGGAAGATGTGACTCTTGACTGCATCGTCACTCTGTGGCCATGGGCTTTCACTGACCGAACTGGCAAATGCATAAAATAAAAGGGGTGACTGATAAGTTCGTGGCTTAGGGTAAAAACAGATGTATTCTACAGATGTCGTCACATGCATGTGCAGTTCAACTCTGTAACTGATCGTGCAGAAAGTTTGATGTTAATAACTCTTGTAGTATTTCTGTCTTAGGTAATGAAAAGTGGAAAAAAAAAAAAAAAAAAGAGAGAGAGACAATGTCGACATTTGTCCAGTCATTTTGTCCATTTTCTTAGACAGATCTTGGACAAGTTAATCATCCAAAACAGAAACACCACAAAGGTTTTAAAGAGTCAAACTGCACCTGCTTTAGCTAAAGCTAAATGCCTCATCTCCTACTTTAGAACATGAACTTATCAATCATCCCTCCATTGCCTGGATTGAAGAAGTCACTGATTTGCAATTGTGACACTCAAAAACAAATCTGAAAAATAAAAAATTCCTTCCTTTTCCCCTCTGCTTCCCCTGTTCCCTCTCTCTACCTCGTAGTTCGCACTCCTCCACCTCCTCAGCTGAGCCAGAGTCAGACAAACCCTGGCAGGAGTCCTGAGAGCTCCTCCTGGAGCCTCCGCTGTCAGTGGAGTGGAAAACTGGATTACAGGAAGGAGACAAGACAAGAGAAACAAACGAGACTAGTTTAATTTTCAACTGTCTGGTAACTGAGAGTAAGTTCAGCATTAACCTGTGTCCATACAGGTGACCACTTTTCCACTTAGCAGCTGCAAACGCTGTCTTACTGTGCTGGGAGGATGCGCAGGGAGGCAGTCGGCTACGTCTTATCTGCTGCCTCCGCAAACGAATCTTCTGTTTGAGCTGCTGAATCTCACAGTCGCTGTCTCCCTCCTCCTCGCCCTCTTCCTCCTGGCGCAGCATGTTGTACTTCATCAGCTCAATGGCTGCAATAAGGGACTCGGAAATGCTGAAATGTGCGTTCTCCTAAAATCACAAATTATGAGACAATCTCAGGATGGAAATAGTCTTTTCAGTCATGCGACAAACCACGTTCATCACTGTATTTTATTCGAGATTATGGAAGATTTTAGCACTGAGTTTTTGAAACCAAATTACATTTGTGGAATACTTTTGTGTGCACCAGTTTACATGAAAATGAGTCCTGGCACTAAAAGTAGTTATGAGTTCAAATGGACCGAGTTCTGACCTTCTCGAGGTCAGCACAGCTGCCAAAGTCCTGCTCTGACAGGTAGCTGATGAGGCTCTGACCCTCTGAAGGCTTCCTGAACATCCCATCTGGAACACCTCTGTGCTGGGACCCATCTGAAAAGACCAAAACATATGCACAGAAAATACACATTTTATGAGACATTGGGCTTTAAAATGTCTCAAAAACAGCTGTAGACACATAAAATCATAAACTCTTCACTAGACAAAGGCCGACTGCATGATACCAGAATATCTTATCATCTAAAACAAAAAGTCTCAGATGCATCAAGTCTGATGGGCTCACTTTATAGTCACACCTAATAAAACATCAACCTTTCTATGACATTCCTGCCCAGACCATCACAGGATAGGACCAAAGTTTTTTCCACTAGTGTACTCATTTTTAAAAAGCATCAGTAGCTGCAAAATTAAACTTTAAAAGCACATTTTTGAGCAATACCAGCAGAAAATTAGAAAACTCACAGGACTCCATGTAGAGGGAACTGGGGGTGCTGACATCACTGCGCTGAGGTGAAAAAGGGCTGTAGTCCTTCATACAGTCGTCCTCCGCTGATTCTGAGAGACAAACAGTCCATGTTAAAGGCCTCTTATCACCTAAAAGCTTCAGTCCTAAACAAACACTTAATTCTATAAAATTGATGTGACTATCAAACAAAAGCCTTGCAGGTTGTTTGGTTTTATCGTCATCTTTGCGTCAAATAATCAATCGAGTCCATGGAGACGGTTCATTTTATTGCACGCAGAATCAAAAGCGTGACTGCTGACCTCTGTCAGTATAATGACTGGAACGAGGAATGTACACATTCAGCAGTGACACATTTCTATGTGCGAGTTGCTTTAGCAGTTTGAAGTGACCCAACTTACTTTTTCGTCAGGAGTAAGCTTACAGTATACAGCATTAAGCTGCACAGCTGTTCTTTACTTGAAGAATGTTCATGTTCTGAACACGTACCAAATACATGCTTTGCTTCATCTCTGACATTTACACTCGGATTATTACATTTTTAGAATTAAATTCTGAATGGTACTGCCTGTACTCCCAACAGGACATGACTTGCATTACTGTAATGAAATGATTGCACGTGCACACAATGTGTACAGAACTTCCATGATACTTAAAATAAAAAAAAAAATAAAAAAAACACTGATAGGTCATGAGAAATGAACAAGACTAAAACAGGAACCAAAAATAACAACAATTCATGGACTCACTGCATCAGTCTGACCCGAGGAACACAACAAAAAACCTTAAACAAGAACGTCAAACACCAAACGACATATGATGAGCTGGAGGCCAGACTTGAAATGAGAGGAATGGACAGAGTTCATCAGCATGCAGGGGGGGAAAAAAAAGGAGGTTTGGAAGGGGTCAAATGATGGAGCACAGTGGAACTGCACTGCCAACCTGCTACCGGATCTTCTATTATTATGGTGATTTTTCGGTGGCCCCCTCCTTTGCAAAAACATTAGGAGAGAGAGAGAAGAGAGAGATAGAGCAAATGGAGAGAAAGTTACCGCAAGCCAAGAAGGGGAAACACTGGGCAAAGAAAATAGAGATGTTAATTCGGAAACTTTCAGAAAAAGAAACTGCACCCTCCGAGAAACATGGTGGCCTTGGATTAACCCTTAGCTGCATTTTACAGAGCTACAAAGCACAGGCTATGTGGGTATGTCCCCCTCTTAGTCTCACCTTCACTTAATGACATCATTGTCCAAAAGACAAATTGTTAACGGGTACATTTCCATCATCCAGAGAAGATGCAGTTTCACTCTAAAGCAATTCAAATCTGGATATTATCCAGATTTCAGCCAAACTAAGCTAAGAGCACGCTACCTGAAACCACGACATTACTACAGGAACTACAAAGTTTACAACTTCAGAAAATGTTACATTCACTTTTCATATTAACTGGTCCATGATACTTCCATTAAATATCGAAAATGTTAAACTGAACTAGATGCTCCATCATATCTGCTGCAGTTTGAACAATGCGCTATGGCTTTGATGCACAAACATTAAGAACTTTGAGATATTTAAGATACAATGTTGCCAGATTTTGGTGACACTGATAAGAAATACAAAGTATTCCATTAATTTACTTAAAGCAATATAGCGTTGCCTGGAACACTTCTTTTAATTTCTTTCCAGTTCAATACAACATAACTACAAATAGATGGGGGGGGGGTTATCCCGCGACGTTTTTTATGAGTTACCTCTAAGTTTACTTACCGTTCCTGAGTTTCTGATTGATTCCTGTGTCAGAAAACGAGCGCGTGTGCCCTTGGGACCTCCAGCCCGGCCCCTTCTGGCCCTCTGAGAAGGATGAGCGTCTAGGTGGGGGTGGAGCCAGGGAAGCCCTTTGCAGGGAGTGGTCCTGGGTCTCTCCCTGTTCACTGCTGTGGCTAGAGCTTCGGGAGTCACGGCGACTGCGTTGCCCGAGGTTACCAATCGCCAGGTACTCCGGTCCGTCGTCATAGTCACCTTCCCCAGAGTCCCCAGCCTCAGGCTGAAGGGAGGTGGGCGAGAGGGACTCTGTGAAGGAGATGGAAGGGATCGAGACAGGGCCAGGAGGGGGCGTCACACCCTGCTCACTCTCCTCCGGACTGGACACACACACCCAGGGAGCTCCCAGGCTGCTGGCTGGAGAGGTAGTGCCTGTAACACAACTCAAGCTGTGATGATGTGGAATGAACAAGAACTTCTTTGCAGACTGCTTTTAATCATAGAAAGTTCCAGTAATGCAAAATATGATATGTGGGGGGAAAAAAAGCTTCATAACAGTTTTATCCAATTTAGTGAGCACAGCCAGCTGAGGACATTGAGTTTTGGAGGCAGCATCAACACATTCTTCAATAACTGACCGTGTCTGCAAACAATCAGGCCTCTGTATGGTTAAGTCAGTCAGCCTATTCACATACAAACTGTGGTGCATTCACACTGCAGTTCCCCACCCCCTTTAGCCCTGTATGCACTGATGACAGAACAGTAACTATTTTTTGTCATCTGATTCACTCAATGTACAGCCTCAAAACCCTTCACTCTCATGAGGCAAATACACAAAGTCTGATACAACACTACGCTGTTTGAGGGATGTGAAATCACTTCGTGGAAAGACCTTTTGAAATTTCTGTTCCTCAAATCAACCACAAACCCAGATGTGGCAAAATACTGTTACAACAAAGTTCAGGACTTAAAGCCACATGGAGAAACCATGCAGTAATTCTTTACTAACATGCACAAATCAACAAAACAACGCTTGGCACCCTCCACCCTTTATTCTCACTTGTGCTGTTGCTGTTTTGGGATCCGACTCCCGTAGTTTTCCCAGAGTTGTGGCTGGTGGTAACTGCTTCTCGGAGGGAGCAGTTGGAGGTGGTGAGTCTGCGATTTAGAGATTCTCCCCTGAAAGCTGAGTCAGCGCTCCTCCAAGCCCCCCCAGCCCCCGGCAACACACACAGACTCTGGCTCTTCAACAGGCCCAGACAAGGAGGACCCTCAGAGGGGAGAGCTAGAGGGTGACAAGGGAGAGATTTAAAAAAGATTTAAGATTTTTTTTTTTTTTCCCCCCCAAAGTAAGCAAAAATCACAAATGTTTTTTCTATTCTCTTCTTACGGTTAATAGCAGACTGTTATTAAATATTTTGAGACCTTTACACCCTGTTTATTAAATAATTATGGTGATAAAACATAATGCAGAAGTAATTGAAAAATTTTAAATTTGTGCAAACAAAGACACACAAAATAGAGATAAATTAAATAATGCCCTGAACATTAAAAAGTAATGAACACATGACAAACAAAGGATTAACCTTGAAATTATATTGGATAAATTAAATAAATTAAACACTAAAATCAGCTAAGCAGATTGTTCTGAATAGGGCTTAAAGCAACACTATGCAACTTTGACCACGACAATACACGCTAATAAGTTACACAGGATCAGGTCATATTTTCTTGAAAAAATGTCCTCTGGTTTTCCCTCTGATGTCCTACCACTGCTCTGCCTGAACTCTGTGAGTCACGGAGGTTCCTGAAAGCAACATGTAGGTTGATGAGGCTGCAGCTGAGCAGCGGGTAGTTGTTGGGGCACTTCGCTAAATAAAAGGCTGCAGACGGACAGAGCAGTCGTAGGACATCAGAGGGAAAACCAGAGGACATTTTCTCCAGAGAATATGACCTGGTTTTACTAGAACTGCTGTTTTGAGCGACACACTAACGTGCATCGTTTAGTTTCGTTTTTCGAAGCCATGGGTCGCAGTCAAAGTTACATCGTGTTGCTTTAAAAGGACCGTCCCCGTCTTACTACATGTCATTGTCCTTTGTCAACATTGGCCACATCGGTCAAATAAACCCAACACATTTACCCAAAACAGCTTCATCTATTAGATAGTGTTTGTTTATATTTTGTCCATGTTCAATGAACGTTACAAAAAGTACCTGAAAATGTGTAAGTGAAAGTTAAAAAAAATGTCTGCGTCAAAATCCTTCTTGATGCTAATAATCGAGCTAGGGAGGCAGCACTTGTAAGGAACTATTTTTTCAGGTGTAATAACTTTGGTTTCAACGGGTCCTGGCTCCCCTCTCTCTCTCGCTCAGCTATTTTTGACAAAATAAATGCAGATGTTCTCTTTAGAAGGGTGAATTACCTATACCTAGCAACTTTTACGTGTCCTTTAGTGTTTCTATACCCTGATTTTAACATGAATGGCAGCGAATGGGGTTTAAAAATGCAATCTGCTGCAGATCTACTGAAGTATATACATGATCAGTTTTTAAAAACATTTGTAGAAGAGAGGGGCGATCTCTGCTAATGATGAGAAGTCAGAAACAGACTGGTATGGTCCTTTAAGCATTTAGGCAATCTCCCAAGACGCACCCCAACAGTGTCTACTTGAGCCAGCAGTTTGGGGTTATTCTGCTCCACAGCTTCCAGACACTGGAACATGGCAGTCACATGAGGCTCGCTCAGCAGAAAGGCATCATCTGAAAGGTGGAGAAGAGTGGACAGAGACAAGGAGAGACAAACAAACAGGGGCAAGAAGATAAGATAGTTAATGAGTTGGACATGAGTCAAGATAAATGACAGAGAGAAGAGAGTCATTCACTTCACTTCAGTTTACGCTTTACTCAAACATCTTCTGGACTTAACTGGACCATTGTTGTAAAACTCACCATGATAGTATTTACGTGTATGTCCCAGATGCCGGAGTAGAGGTCGGAGCTGAGCTGACAGCATGTGTACCTGTAAGCTGTGAAGCAGCCAGCGCTCAGCCTTGTAGCTTTCACCTGCACTCTTCATTCCGCTGCTCGTCACCGGCTCCAGGTGTCTGAACTGAGGGCAGACAGAGAACCGAAACAAGGCAAAAACAGAAATGTGACACAAAAGCATATTTTGAGGGGAGAGATAAAATAGGAAACAGTGGCAGGTGTGCAAACTCTGTGAAAAACACTTTTTATATTGACATAAAGAACAACATACTTCAAGTGCTTTTTTACAACAATGAAACTAGTATCATGGCAGAGTGTAAATCATGTCAGTCGAAAGCCTGTGAAGGCCCGACTACAAGGCTTTCACATATAAATCTGCAGCTTTTTCTCTCCTAAAATCGATTAAACCTAACTGACTAAAATGCAGAGGCACATCATCTGTTGCGTGTGAATAGAAATTGCAGAAGTGAGAAATACCAGCCCCCTCTTAGATTAAATCTGGAACCTGGAAAGTCCACTGTAAATAAAACACTCTAACCTTTGAAACAAACCAATCAACGGGGTGACTCATGAGGAGGAGATGAATAAAACTGATAAAAAGCAGGCTAGACGCCTGCTTGGCATGACCATGCTCGCAATCATTTAAAAAAAAGTCCTATCAGTACAGCCCTCATCATTGCGAAACAGTGATATTGTTTCCCCCCACAGCATAGCGGGATAAGTTCCCTGTCTGAAACCTAAAGTAAATCCACCTTACTATGTTTAATGAGATGTAAATGACAAAAAACATAGCATTTAGCAAGGTAGCATTGCTTGAGGATGTGTGCAAATAATGTTGCTTCCTAGTACAAATCCTGAAGTTCTGTGTGCTGGCTAAGCATAAAAGTATGTTTATATAAACTCTGTAGGTAGCTGGCAGGCATTGACCATACCTGCTCGACATGTGAGGCGAGGTGGGGGCTGATGTAGCGAACGCACCACACGAATGGCCAGTAGTCTCTCTGCTTGTAGTACACCTGCAACACAAAACCAACCCAGTTACAGACAATGAGCCATTATGGAAAGGGGGTGTGTCTCATAGGAAACCTTTTTCCCATATTTTAGAGAGTCAACTGATAATGACTGGCAATATTTGACTGATAATGTAAATACCTGCCAAATAAAACAAGAATTAGAGCATGTTATATAACCTGTCACACCCCTTCCTGACAACCCGCAGTAAAGTGAGAAACTTAACTATTAACTAGTCAAACTCTCTGATTATGACAAGAGTCACATTTACTGGTTTAACTGCAAAACTTCAGCTTGAATTCTTTTTGTATCCAGGTTTTCGGTGTCTTAGCGCCCATCGAGAGGCACAGTTAGATTAATTTCAGTTTAACAAGACTGGCCTGCACTTTCCCGCAACATGTGATGTCACTGTTGTAACATGAGTAATATGGAAATGCAGAGCTGTGGCATTATGGCACACACCTCGAAACAATCACTCTTTCATGTGCAAACACAAGTTGTTTCTGCTGACCAGCCATGCAAACTCTCAGGTTAAAGTTTGACGAAGGCTAACTTTGGCCTGTCATTCTGTCAAAGCCGGCTGGAGGTCACACAAAATGTGATCAGTAATCTGTTTACAGATGGTACAAAAAATAAGTACAAAAAACAAATGAATAAATGAATAAACACAAAAGTGAGAGTGGCATCAGTCACATCTCCTGACTTCAGACCTGCTCATTCCTCAGTCCGTGGCTCAGGATGTTGTTCATGTCCTTGTGGAGGCGCTGCAGGCCGCCATATCGTGACCACACATTTGGGTTGTTAGTGGACACGAGACCCTCCACTGTTGTCTTGAGGCTGGACAGAAGCTTCCAGTGCTCCCTCCTGTCAGGAAAACAGGGCAGCAGGAAGGAGCGAAGGGGGGTGAGGGAGGAAGTTTAGGAATGAGGAAGGGGGTAAAGAAGTGCTGGTGTTAGCAGTGTTGCGGCTTAAATCATTACTCACTTAAGCAAAAAGGGGGGAAAAAAAGAAAAATTTCCCAGAATTAAAAATTGAGTTTTCAGCATTTAAGATAAGATAACCTAGATTTACTCTGAACTCTCACTGTCTCACTGACCGACTGGGAACAGAAGTGTTAGCACTATCGCCACATCCTAGGCTAAACACACAATACTGTTTCACAACCCCATAAATGCCTGTTTGCAAAGCACAAGCAAACTATTTTTCAGAACATTAATAATGTATAACCATGATCCCATGTGATCCTTGGCAGTTTTGCCTGAAGAAGAGCACTAAGCTCTGCTGTGTTAGCGTAAGAAGCTTTAAAGATTTCTTTCTTGCAAGCAGGGAGAGTCTGACTGTTGACAAAATATTTTACAAACCACAAATAATGGTTGGCACTGAGCCACCTGGTGACTTTTCCCATTACTGGAAATTAGAAGTTCTGTGTTCAGGAAGCCAAAACTTTTCTTTGGAACAAATGGCTAGCTGCTGTTCTAAAGTGTGAATACAAAAAAAAAGTGGCAGCATCAGGAGTTCAGCTAACAAGCTACCTAATCAAATTACAGCATGAGAATGTTAGAGAACATTGTCCCCATAGTGTGGGGACGGATTCATGCAATAAGAGAGAGACGTGTGTGACATGTTGATGTATTTGCATGTGTTTGTGTGCGTGTGTCAGCAGAGGAGCCTCGGGACAGATTTTATCAACAAAGCAGAGAGACCCTCCTCATCTATAAAATCATTGGGCGTAAATCTCGGTCCAACCGTTCTCATGACCTCTGTGCTTATAGTGCTGTAACAGGGAAGGAATTTTCACACTCCTGATACAACACTTGCGCAACCGTTATGACAGAAGATAAACGTTATATTGTTTGCAGACTTTCCACTGCGAAAGCTAATGTTAGCAGCACTTGTTACATTCGGTAAAAAAAATAAATAAATCGCTAAACTTGTAACTTACAGTTACGTTGTTTCTTTTACATAAACTCTTCCAGCAATTGCTAAGTGATTTTGAATATGTCCTGAAAGTCTGTGTAGGAAAAAAGCATATTAGCTTAAATTACGAAGTACTTAATAGCCCAATCCTTTAACTATATATTCCGTTGGTGTCGAAAAAAACCCCAACAACTCTGCACAATAACTAGCGACATCTCCCAGACGTCAATTTGACAGCTAGCATTAGCTGTTAGCGCAACCTAGCTAGGCTGGAGTTAGCTGTCAGCGCTTCCCAATGTTTTGACAAAGTCCTGTACGACTTGCTTTCATACAAATAACCTCCAAGTGTTACTCCAATCGGTTTATCTTTGATATTAGATATAATGACAAATCTGGCAGAAAATTTGTTTTGCTCTTTTTTTTAATTCCAAATTGTCAAACCCTAACATGTCAAGTTAGCTTAGCTTAGCTCTGCCGCTAGCACTCTAACGTCACTAGCGGTAATCCTCCTGTATTCCTACACTGGTCCAAGTCAGCTCCCCGGTACCATTAACGTCACATCAGCCAGAATCATGAGTCACGCCTGTCACCTTTATTCGGCTAACGAGTGGGTCCTCAGTTAACGTTATACAGTTTCTGGTTTTGTTGTTTATATAACCACAGTCACTCTCGGTTCAGGGTTAACCAGCGTTAACCAGCCCTGCTGTCACTCACCTTCGCTCCTCCGCCTCTCCCTCTGCCGAGACCTCCATGTCATCCGGGCGGAATCGAGTACCGTACAAAGCTGCCAGCTTGCCCGATTACAACCTCTGCCTTTATTTGGTGTAACAGAGGTTTATCCTCGTAGTAGCCCAGCTTGAAATGACTATCCAGACTTCCACTCCTCCGCCATCTTTGCCCTGCCTGTCCGAGCTGTGGATCAAAACAGTAGAGGCCGCATGCTAACATCAGCTCGTGGGCGGTGGTTTGTGTTTCTTCTTTGAGGTTTAACCTGACAACAGCTGGTGTCCACAGTGTTGCACTACTGCCATCTGCTGGAACGCAGTTATTTTCTTTCACAATGGTGTAAACATACGCCCTAAGTGGCCATCGCTTTAGTATTTGTGGTGTGCTCAAGTGCAACTTTTTGTCCCAGACACAGTTGGAGCAACAGTCGACTGTTGGCCATCTGCTTTTTGTTTAGTTCTGATGCCACATTTAAACAAGGAATTACGCCGTGTTCAAAACTGAAAACAAGTTAGCAAGTATAGAGAAATGACTGACATTTGATTCAAGCCAAGTTGTGCAGTGAATCCCATTAAGTCATCCAAACATTCACCAACTTTCTCCTCAGTGATTTCAGTCCTTTTCAATCTTGCTGTCACAGCTTGCTACACCAAAATACAGTGTGTTCCTTCTGCAACAAGTGTGTCGTACCTGACAGTTGAGTCTGAAGACCCGGTGACGATGACCCTCTCATCATACTGCAGACACAACACTGAGCCTGTGTGACCGGTCAGTATCTTCAGACACTCCAAAGACTGCTTATCCCAGATCTATGAGGAGACGAGGACAGGAGAGGGAGGAGACAGGAGGAGAATGCATGAAGCAGAGGGAGGTATCGACAGAGGACGACAAAGAAAAAGGAGAAAAAAATAAGTGGCTGTGAAAAGGTTGCAGATTTGGGTCATTCTAAGAATGGCCCATTCTCTCAGCAGTGTTCATGCCCCATTTCCCCACTGCTGTGCTGAGCTCTGTGTGTGTACGTAAGAGTCATTCAGCTCTTTCCTGGGTGTGCGTCAGCCTCCTCCTGAACAATAAAAAACAAATCCGCAATTCTTTTCCCTCCATCCTCTCCTCTTCATCATCTTCTCCTCTCCTTTCCTCCCCTCCCAGGCAGACAGATAAATAGAAAACACAACGGGTCTGGAGCTGAGCCCTTTTATCCTGTAATTCACTTGTGTTCTGTCTCAGTGTCTGCGGGTTTAGCTCAGCGCCACAGACAATAAGATGATAAGCCATATTGAGCCAGAAGAAAAGATTCAGTCCATAAATATACGAACCCAGGTTGGAGGAAAACAACCACACACACAGCATGCGTGTCTTCCTCCCAGCCAACACTTTTGGCTCTCTCCACTGCTGATGCTTAAACGCACAAATGGGATTGATGTTAATTACTTCTACATGCCAGCTTGGGCCAGCCGGGCAGATTCATACATGTCTACTGTAAGTTTTCACTGCATCAGCAGGAGGAAAAAACAAATCATTAAACTTGGAATATTCTTATGCCTCGCTTAACAGCAAGTTAATTGTATATATTTACATTTGGATCAGTGGTATTCCCGTTTTCACAGCTACAAATTCCAGTCATGAACTTCATTCTTATTAACAAACTCAAATGTGACTGAAACACAGATCAAAAGACATCAGTTCTGTCTTTGACTCTGCCCTTACGAAAGGTTGTGAGAGTGCAAGGGAATTACTTCATGCATGGCAAAAATTATGCATTTATTATTGATCATCCCAGTGTGTGGAAAATATGAACCAATGCAGTATGATGGCTAACCATGCTTATTAGTTTGCAAAAATGACCATGTAAAATCTTTTATCAATATTCTGGTGTAAAAATCTGTTTTAGTCTCGACAGATCTAGTAACCAGAAAACAAATACAAAACCAAAATGAACTCAAAATTCTTTCTTTAAACAGGTTTAGCTATTTCTAATCCAACAACTGGCCCGGGGACAGTTTTACATCTTGCTGTTTTGCAGTTGCACACAAGAGGTGCCATCAGCTGTGACTGTAATTGCAGTGCTGTCCACTTAAACCAGGGGTCAGCAACCTGTACTTACAAAAGAGCCATTTTGCCCCCTTCCCCGCAATAAAGATCTCTCTGGAGCCACAAAACATATTTAAGCTTCATAATAAAGGTACACAACTTTAAAAGTCTAAATTAGCTGATTATAATTTGAATGGATTTGTCCCTGATTCAAATGATCAGCTCGTTATTGAGCTCTGCTGAAGTCTGATAATGAGCCATTCATTTGAATCAGGTGTGCTGGAGCAGGGCCACATCTAAGATTTGCAGGTTGAAAAATACACTGTCTTACAACGATGATAATGTTTTAAAAAATATAACTGTAATTCATTTATTTATAATATATATATTTTTTTTTAAATCAAAGACACAGAGAGCCACTGCAGAGGGGCAAAAGAACCGCATGAGGCTCCAAAACAACTGGTTGCAGACCCCTGACTCAGACAATCCTGACAGGAGTGATTTAATATTAGAACATAAAACAAACACATAATGAAACTTGTAGCCTGCTATTCGCTAATAGATCAAATTACCTGCTAACATAGAAAAAGAGCCAACTGGTGGCAAGGCCCAGTGACAAAGATAAAGACTGATAATTTCACAGAACTCAGACTTGATGTTCAGTTCACACTTACCTTAATGGAATTGTCTCTAAGGCCACTGATGATCTTGTCATCGTCATACTGGAGACAATAAACCCCTTTACTATTTTCTGAGCGACACTGAATCCTCTGCAGGTTGTGTCTGCCACACCGCCAGTTTGCCTCAATAGTCTGGAGGAAAGAAAGGGGGGGAAAAGTCAAAAAGACAACCAGTAAAAGACAGACGCACTGCAGGTGAACAGAGACAAGATGGAGGCAAAGAACATGTTACATAACGTTACTACAGGGGACAGAAAAAGATATGAGATCCAGTGATGCCAAAGGTGGTGTTGACAGTGCTGTCATTAGAATAAACCAAGATCCAAAAATTAATTTGACTTTATTAATAAGCTGCAATCAACATTTGCAGTGTAAATAAACTTGTTTCATAATTTATCACTGTTCGATTAACCAGCAGGATATGTAGACAAGCAGAACTTCTCCCCACTTTCTCTGAAAAGGACTTTTACTGTCAGTTTCAAATGGGGGTTCAGAGGAACCGCTTTATGTTTCATAGGTTTGTTTCTTTGTTGTTTTTTTTGTTTTGGTTTTTTTAAAGAAATAACATTACAACTTTACACTTTGCAAACAGCAAAGTGTTTTTTGAATGAGGAAAGAAAAAAAAAGAATGTAGAAGAATGACAGCTGCAGAAAAATATTAAAATCTACAGAAACATGTTCAGTTAATACTGACGTTCATCTTTTGCTTTCTTACCTCTATGTCTTGGATTATCTTGGGGTAAAGGGAGTGGTAGTAAGAGTTGGGTGGGACTTCTGATGTGCGATTCTTGAACAGATATTTCTCCCTAGGGCAAGGAAAATATGAGAATGACATCTGCTTTATATTCACTGGAATTTTTCAATTCACCTTAATAGACCCTCAACATCAACTAAGCGTTAACCAAGTACTACCAAGTAACTGTGCTTCCACAGCCTCTCTTTAATCCTAAATTACAAGCCCTCTGAGAATAAGTAGTTAACCTCTGTGCTCACAAAGTATCCTCTTCATTGAAGAGTGTCAGTCACTTTTAGATGTTAAGGCCAGCTAACCCTGCATGTGTGTGTTAATGGGTCTCTGTCCATTCTCACCACTGGTGTCTCTCAGACAGGCCTTTCCAGAGCGGGTCGGTGCGGACCATGCGTTCAATGAGCTTCTTCCACAGCATACCCTCAGAGATGACCCTCTGCCACTCCTTACACACAAGCTCTGCAGAGCATAGTGAGCGTGCATCCAAGAAAGACAGGATGTTCTCCGCTATGTGATCCAAGCCTTGTGCTGGAGGGGGGGAGAGAACAGGACTGAGTGAATGCTTACAGAAAAAAATGAACAGGATATCATCTGGTAAGTTTATCTGTGCCTGGGGATCATTATTTTCATATTTAATTTTCAGAATTAATGTTTGTTCAGTTACTTAATTCAATATTCAAAGATGCCTTGAAATCTAAAAATCAACAATTATACAAACCTGGTTAAAAGTTTTAGGAACAGTAACTGTGGTGCTAAGTATATCAAATTTCTTCCTTTTTATTGTTGCTGTGTTCATTGGAAGAGGTCCTCATTTACTTTCAACTACAACTAAAACAACCTTTGAATGTGGACACAAATCAAAATAACTTCCAAGCAGTCTTCTCTTCTGACAAAGTCACAATTTTTTTTAAAGGAAATCTGCAAAAAAATATTAGAATTGTGAGTCTTGTGTGTTCCTAACTGTACTGTCACTCTGCTGTAGTGGAAGATGAAGCTTACACTGAAGAGGTTTCTGCTCAGAGTTACTTAACATGTGTATTTGTACCTGGCAGCGCAGTGATGAAGTCCCTCTGCAGCATGGGTTTGAGGTAGGAGTTGATGTGGCCGTGCTGGTAGTGGCACATACGGGAGATCAGGCGCTCGACAAACTCCACCTGGTCGGCCTCCGACCACTGGTCAAACAGGGCGATGCAGTGTTCCTTCTCCTTCTCATAGTTTCCCTCTGACGGACGCTTACGGGTCCCCACGACAGGACCATTACTAAGCTGTAAAGATCAGAGGCAAGTACAGATTTATTAAATTTATACATAATTCGTATTTGTGAGAGTATTTTAAGAGATTCATATGAAGAAAACAACTCGAGGTCAATGACTCTCCTGTTCTTTGTGTGTTACATAGAGACTCATTTCAGCTGTTAAATATATAAAATACATACAAATTTCTTGATCACTATCTTAACGACTTTCAAGTCTTTATCCCCATTTCTATTATTGGGTTTTGGATTAAAAAAGTGACCGAAGCTGAATATTGCCGTGCTGGGACTTAAAACAGATTGTTTACAAAATCAGTAGGAAGCTCTTATTGTTGCAGAATGGACGAACCTAAAAATCAATATATATTGCTAATGGTGAAAGCTTGTTAAACCACGACGAGCCTGTAATGTTGGGGGTATATGTTGGGCATTAGAAAAAAATGCTTTAAAATAAATCTTCACATCAGTAACATATGGCAACATCAGTGTGAGGTTTTTACTT
Organism: Naso minor; assembly: GCA_029874875.1. NCBI lineage: Eukaryota > Metazoa > Chordata > Actinopteri > Acanthuriformes > Acanthuridae > Naso > Naso minor. The sequence goes on from JAQFJB010000020.1 coordinate 13,014,446, forward strand.
GAATAGAAGCATGATTGAAAGAGGACTATCAACGTACCAGGGTAATTTAATCGCCCTTGAGCAAAAAAATGAAAGCTGTAGTCCTTAATGCTACACACACAGAACATTTACATGGAATAGGAATAAATAAAAAATAAAGGAACAATAAATAAAGTTATTTATATACATCTGCACATATACACCCAGGAAACAATTTTGTGCACTTTCTGAATTTGCATCTGGGGAAATGTCAGTAATAACAACAAGACAGTGAGGATTAAATGGTTGGCATCTTCGCATTAAAAGTTCGACATCTAGGAAACTCTGTCCATCAACTTTGACGGTGTTGAGCACTAAACAACAACGATTTAAAACCAAGAGTCTGCCTCCCCATCTCCTGTGAGAGCCCTGCACTCTGTCAGCTCAGAACTGTTCACTCGTCAATTGCAACAACTTAATTTGGGATGTGCACAGAACTCTGATTTTCCGTTGCTTGTTCAGCCAGAATCCAATAGTTTTTTTATTTTTCTGTGACCAGACATTAGCCAGAAGCTCTCTTAAATCCAAGCTGGGCTAATCGGTCTTGGGGCAGTTGGCTAGTCTGGCTGGGTGGTCGGAGGGTACCGCGGGCAGTGAACGTCTCAAAGACTGGCTACTCAAAATCCAAACCCTGCGCTTCTCTTTTCAATGCTGCTGAGTGTTTCTCTGATAGGTTTTAGAAATAACAACAAAAATAGTAACAGATAAAACAAAAAATGTAGCAAGTCTGAAGGAGCTTCTGGTCACTTTATCTGCATGCGAGTTGTGGGAAAATCTTACGTGAATCCCTATCACTCATAAAACAATCACATTTAACATTATAAATTCTACTTTCTAAAATTCACATCTAGCTTTAAAACTTTAAAACCTTTCATCAACGTTTCCAACAAGGGTTCCATGGGTTGAAGACTTAAATAAAATGAAATCATTTATATGGTATGAGTTCTGTGCAATATAAACACTTACGAGTTGCACAACCAAGCTGTGGTGTTGGATACACAAATGTTACACACACATATATGCAAACACACCTTGAGAACTGTGTTCTTCTTTGGCGACAGATCATCCACAAGGTTCTGTGACTCCATCCCTGACGTATTCTATAGAAAAAAAAAACAAAACAAAACAAAGAGGAGGTGTGGGTTAGTGTTCTGTTCTCTTTGCATTTTTGTTAGAGGCACTGTGAGAGCCAGGGAAGCGGTATGGACAGCGCTGGACACAGGAGTGCCACGAACACAGCCAAGGAAGGGTAACCATCATGACTTCTGAGGCGTGCACGCACAAACATCCGTGCTTACA
>JAQFJB010000020.1:13314201-13325998 GCA_029874875.1 Naso minor
TTGGTGATTAGTTTTTGATTTTGCCAAAGTTCCCTCATATTCAACAGACCTCTGAATGTCTCTCTCATGCAAATCCTTTGTTGACTGCAGCAGGAAGTTCAAAACGGAGCATAGGCAGTTTATGATGCTGTTATGTGCTGGGCTAAATGCCTTTCAGTGTAATTTATGTAAAAATTTCTATATTTGTATGTCTAAAAATGACTATATGTTTGTTATATATTTTGTTGAGGTGTGTCCTTGCACTATCCTAAATGTTTCCAATAATGTTAAAAAAAACTTTATTTAAGTTAACAGTGTTTCACTTTGCATAAAATTTGAAACATTAAAGCACTAGTGAAAGCAAAAGAGAAGACAACAAACACTAATACAATGTGTTTAAAAATGCCACTGCAAAGCTTTTTGAAAGCTTCACATGCCTTAAACCCTGAAGAATTCAAATCGTGCTGTAAACATGGGTCATGTAAGGTTGAATGCCAGCTTGCAGCATTTGTCTTAAAGATGGATATGTGGAGTTTAAAAGCAACAACAGGAAACAAACACAGCACCACAGAGGTTAAATCATCTGTTCAGAGACAACAATAAGGTCCAAATTCGGTGGTTTCCAAAAACATGAAACACATTTAAATTACTACAGACATATGACAGATATATTTACTGTTGGGACTGCAAACGCTGCTCACTGGCTTTCATTTTAAGTAACACAACTTTGTCAGTATCCTGTAAATAAACCTCTTAGAAAGTCTTAGAAGAAGAAAAAAGGAATGAAGTGTCTTTTTTACCATGGTAGCCTACCTCCTGTGTATTTTTGGAAAATTATATTCACGAGCTATCATTATGAATAGGATGATGTGTGTATAAATTTTGAGGAGTAACTGAAAATTTTTTAATACCAGTTCTGAAAAACATTTAAATCACCGTGTTCAGGCATCAGATCAGTAGTGGGGGTTGGGGGTTGGGGTTGGGAGTGTATGGTAGCATTGACAGCAATAAGAAAAACTGCACACCCACATTCAGACTGCCTCCCTGCATCCCAGCAACTCAACTCACACATGCACGTACACACACACCCACATAAATACTCAATTCTCTGCCCATCCTTTTGCCCTCCTCCTCCTCACTACTTCCATCCATCCACCCGTCTCCCACGAGGAGCTCCTGCTTCAAGGCTGCGGTGCAAGCGCTCATGAAAAAAAAAGAAAAAAAAAATTGCTCGCCCCGATGATGGAAAAACCGACACCAAAAAAAGCAAGAGAGAAGAAATGTAGTAGGAAAAAAGTGTTAAGTTGAAAAGCGAGCATTTTCACTCGCTCTGAGCTCTTGGTCCAGGCTCAGAGCATCCCTGGATGCCAGAGTCTTTCATCATTTGGCAGCCTGGCTCTGCGGTTCAGTTGCACCTCCTGGCTGGAGGCAAGTGAAGCACCACTTGCTCTCCACACAGCAAGCAAGAAAGAAAGAGAAGGAGAGAGGGAGATGGAGACAAAGCAAGACAGAGAGGGAATGAAACGTAGTCTTTCATGCAAAAACAACCTCTGGAGTCATTCATGGCCACGCATGGGCCCCTGTCTTTTTATTGTGTTCTTCCCTCTGCTCCTCCATCTCTCTCTTCTGTTTGCTTCATTTTCTGATGTGGTTGAGCTCCAGAAGTAAAATGCTTGTCATTATATAATCTGCAGCAGCGGATAGCTCCTAGTGATGGAGATGTTGAAAGCAAAGTGGGGGAGATGTGTGCTAGCGAGGCAGAAGAGAGTGACCTCTGATGTCCTGCTCTCCTTTTTGGAAGGGAGCAGATTCTTGCTGGTATCATCGCTGAAATAACAAAACACAGCCGTGTTCTGGGCTTGAAGACTGCGTCGCCTTCGTAGGCGGTTTCAAAGTACACCTGCTACCATGTTTCGCCCTTCTTCGTCATGAGGCTCTCTGAAACTAAAACTCAACACCAATACTTTAGGCTGTTTTATCTCTGCGTATCTTGAAACTTCTGTGTTTTTGGTCAAGTTACAAAACCCCCCAGACTCAGTTTTGCTTGAACCACCAGAGGAATGAGAACTGATTTATAGTTTGCAAGCAATCACAACTCCTATTAATAACATTCAAAATCAATGTATTTCAGAACAGCAGTTAAGACGTAAATAAAACAAATACTTAAATACTTATACCTGATTATCCAATTGCACACACAGGTGGGTAACCATGTGCAGGGAAATAAGATCAAAACCTCCCACCAGGCGAGTAAACTGCAGCAACAGTCCTCGAATGCTCTCCACCGCTGAGAGTGAACACAGGTTCCCACAGGGCTTCACAAAGCACCCCTACCATATGCATTCTTTCGCCATGGATATGCCACCATGAACAAGACACTTGGGCACGTCAGGCCAGGCTGAGAGGAAGACTGATGTGCCTCATCATTAGTGCTGATGGCCTTCCCCTGCAGCGAGATGTATGTTCCTACTGCGGCGACCCAGCGGGACTTCACTGGCACCCCGCTAAGACTTCTGGGAGCAAAGGCATCTGGTGGAAAACGTCTTCCTCCTATTCAGATTCATAAGGCCAAGGAAAACACACACACATATATTCTCAAGTGTGAGGGCAGAAATGTACCATTTTAGTGCACACACACACACACACACACACACACACGCACACATCTGCAGACACACACACACAAAAGCCTGGCGCAAAATGGGTGCGATCTGGCCCGTGGGGAGCCTGCCCGCCGCCCTCAGCCCCTGCTGAGTTTGCCCAGTGGGAGCTCCAACGCTAGCTGCTAGCTGCACAGCGGGGTGTCTGGGAGACGCGGTCCTGGAGACTATGAGGCTAGGAGTGGTGTGGCGACCATGGAGGCCTTGTCCCTCAGACAGGCTGCAGACACAGACCGTTTCTCAGGCCCGTGCATATGATCTTAGACATGGACGATTGTGTCGATTCCTTTAGCGATCGCTGTTCCCATGGCCTCAATCTGAAGGGTCCTGAGAAATTATTTCAGAGAGCTTAATCATCGTTTTCATCGTTAAAGGCCCATGAAAATGAAAAGACTTCATATGCGTCTGGAGCTGGACAGATGTTTTTAGATGATGTGCTTGAGTTCCTGACAGAGACATAAATAAAATATGGGGGCAAAGGTCTATCTCATTTGAACTATTTTACATTTTGGCATTTAACGATAGTTTAGTTAGAACAAATAATGAAAAAAAAAAATTAAGATTACATATTAGCAGTAACTGTCAGAGGGGTTGAATTCATCCTGAGACGGACACATAACATTTCTTTGATTTTTATTGCACAAAGTCTAAAGAAAGCATCTGTTGGAAACATTTCAAAAGGAGTTTTTTTTTCTTTTAAATATCTCTTAACTGTCCTCCATTGGTATAATCAATTCAAACCATCACTTATATTTTAATCACTGCAAGTAAACTTACTTTTACACTGAGCTTGATAAGAGGAAATGTTTTGTCTCTTTCGTCTGAACATTTAAAGGAAATTAGTCAATCAGTTTAGTTCTCTATAGTTGTTAGTCATCTCCCAAACAACGTCCAAAACAAATTTGCTGACAGAAGCCTGTGGGAGCTGCTTAAGATGTGTGACTAGAATGTCCACAGTTTGCATCGCTGGACTGTTTACAAAAAGATGAGTGGTTGAAGGAAATTCTACTCCTCCTCATTAACGACCACCGCGGTGTCCATGGCAAAGTGCCTTGGGATCTTTACCCCCAGTTTCTGCCGTTAGTTGTGAAGTTACAAAAAATGAAAGACAGCTTTTCTGGGCAGCTTCCACATGGTAATGAGTCTAAGGCTGAAACTTTTTATGTGTTAAATCAAACTTCTTCTAATATGTAAAATCTAACTCTAGCTTCTGGAAGACTTTTTCCAGAGTGCGAGTTTGTTTGGCAGCTCCATTTATTTTGTGTGGTCTGAACATGAAGATGTTTATCTCTCAGGCTTGTTAGAGGAAACCAACCCAGTAAAAAACTGCATTGCAGTACAAGCGATTTGATGAATTTTCAGTCAGTCATTAAATTTAATGGAACATAGCTCAGAATTAAATGGAAATTGTAGTTTTAAATTCTTTTCTATCTGAGATGACAGTAATGAGCTGTAGCAATAAAATCAAATTAACTGGAAACCATCATGTTTAGCTAAACCACAAGGCAGGTTTAAAAAAAATCATACTCTATTTACTTTATGACAGATGATGTAACCACATGATGGCAGCTGCATTCTACATCTACGTCATGAAAGCATAGATAGTAACATCAGTGAGTCATACATGGAGTAAACTCCAAAGAATGGAGCCACTTTCAATGGGTCCAGCTCAATTCTATCTATCTATCTGAACCATAATTTGATTGGAATTTTTACTGAAGTTAGAATAAAGCAGAAAAAAAGGTTTTTAGTGCACTAAAAGAGTATGATACTTAATATTTGGAGGCAGTCCCACTTACTTTGCCAGACTGATGCAACAGTCGGAAGCTGATAAGTTAGCAAGAGTCCCCATACTATCTATTAATGGAGTCTGTTGACCTCTAGGGTCCTTGGTGCCTGTGTCACATCACCAGAGGGGATTGGCTTGTGATTGATGATCCATCTCATCATGGCCAGAGTTACCTGCCACAACTCTGAGAGGACAAAACCTTTGGGCCGGGCCAGAACTAACTTAATTCTTGTCATCCGCCCCTTTGCAAGGTATGGGAAAAATGGCTTGGACTGAAGAGTTTGGGAGATGAGAGAAGTGGGACTTGAATGGATCCAAAAGGAGAAAAGGACTGAAAGGAAAAGGAACTCGGTCAATGGAAAGGGGGCAGGAGAGGCTGAATGCACCATTGCGTGGTCTACAGTGTTGATATTTCCCTCAATGGTCTCTTCTAAATTGAGCGTTTTAAGCCATCCCGACACACTAAATTTGGCCTTTGTGCACGCAGAGGCCCCTAGCTGTCGTGATGCAAGGTGAGGAGGCACTGGGGGCAGATGGAACCTGCTTGTCACCTCAATGGTCTCTATTCTCCCCCCTGTATGCCCTCCCTGGCCCGCCCCGCCCATTGCAACCATTCAGCCAGCACTCCAGTGGGAACGTCCAGGGACCCCGCGCTTTGGGACGGCCCCATATAATGAGCCCCACTGGATGGCTTGAATGTGGCACCATTGTTCTACCCAAGGCCATTAAACCACCTCCTGGGCAAACAAGAGCGTCCCTCTTCCTTTATGGGGCCCAAGAAGGCAACAAAGAGAGGAGTCATTGAGACACAGAGGGGCCGCCCTTTGTTTGGTGTCCTTTTTGCTGCTCCTCAATGCCTGGGCTGGGAAGGGGAGGCTCCTGTTGGTCTTTAGCGCTCCTCATATCGCCACAATCCCTTGTTTGGCCAAAGTGGAGATGTGAACTTAATTGACTTAAGTGGCCCCAGTGCACCATGCAGCACATAACCTGGAGGACACACAGAGAAGGTATTGTGCATCAGAAAGTGTCTTTGGCTGCCCTAATAGTGGTGAAAACCTGTGAGGACCCCTGCTAATGAAACCCTGGAGAATTTTATACCATCTGATTTCAGCTGTGAAATGTGGGTGAGCTGTGCTTTATAACAGTATTCTAGAAAGAGGGTATGCTGAACAAGACTACAGACCTCCTGTGAAATCATCAGAAAGTATTAATGATGGCTGTTAAGTTTATTTTACACTTAATTTCTGCAAAGTTCTTTCTACACTGAGCTCAACAAGACTGCACGCCCTTTAACATACCAGAGATAATGAAATCACTGAGGCTTTCCTCACATGATAAACATTTACAACTGTAACACTTACATAATAGACCTAAATAGAAAGTTTACTGAATGACTGTCTGCTTTTTTTTTCATAATTTTCAATGAAGGACACGAGAGACACCATCCCCGTGTGACAATCTGGCCACTGAAGCCCTTTGGATATCCTGAGGCTGAGAGGCTGCTGACCAATGTCAGGTTGCACCATCCCTCACATCTTAACAGACTCTGACCTCAACCTCTCCTCCGGCCACCATCCTGGCCTGTGAGGCTGATTAGCTTAGGGCAGGTGCTGAGTGTCAGGCTCCTAAGGAGAGGTTAAGGAGAGGAGTCAGCACCTCCCTGTGTGCTGCTGACTGGCTCGCTGCCACCATGTCATCCATCCTGTAGTATAATCGAGTTATCATATCAACAAATCTCCCATCGGGGGCCCCACAGCTGACATCCCCAGAAAGAAACCCAGAGGGGGCCGACAAATTTCTAGCAGCGGGACGCTGGAGAGAGGAGCCGGCCTGCCAGGCAGCATTGAAAGGTACCTGCAGCCTCCGGTCAGGCTTCCCTCTGGGGACGACACTCACGCTGGGCGCCATGCTGAGGCGGTTATTCGATTAGGCTTCGTGCTATGAGGGCAACTAAATTCTGTAGCCCCGTGGCTGAGTGAACCACCCACTGGGAAAACTGTTTGAGCTACCATGGGGGGAGAAAGAAAACAGTTTGTAATAAAAAAAAAAAAATTCAATCGGTTAGAAAACCTATGGGCTAAAGTTGTGCAGGGTAAACCAGTAAAATCGTGATTTGTCGTCCCTTTTTAAAGAAACTTTGTTCTCTTAAAAATCTAAATCAAATCTGAACTAGATTTGAGTTTTTTATTCCCAGTGGCTGTCAGGCAACTCTCAAATAAAATGACTGCATCAGATCAAAAAAGATCAGACTAAAAAGTTCTAAAAACTGGCCTGAGCAAAGAATACGAGCCAAACATGTAGTGTTACTAGCCTATTCTAAATAAGATTCAAATCATGGTTTGCCGTGAATTCCTCTCCTATTGCACACACATGCACAATATTATGCTTTCACTCTTGCAGTGAGAAACACTCAGCGGGGGTCAGTGGGAGAAGGGGGTAGCTGAGTTGGCCTGAGAGTTGACCTGCCACTCCACCGCTACCTGCTGCTAAGGCACAAAGGAGCCCCTTGGCGAGCCGCGTCAGGAAGAAAAGCCAGGCGGAGAATGAGTAAGCTTGAGCTCCACAGAGAAGAAGACCCTCGTCTATCCCCCATGACCACTCTGTCATCCATGAATACTATTTACGCCACGGGAAGTCTTTTCTCTAATAGACCCCCCCCGGTCCCTCTTCTTCGCCTCGCGCTCTCGCCACATTCACAGGGACCCTTCTTGTCTTCTGTGTTCTGCCTCATACTTTTCTTTCTCCCTTTCCCCTCTTTTTTTGCAGGCTAAATCAAGAGAGATGCTCCCCAAGCATTGCAAATTGATTATGGCGCTGAACATTTATTACATGATGGCTGGGGGTCTGCATGGTTGAGATGTGAGAGAGAGGGAGCGTGCGAGGAGGGAATTGTGGGCTCATCCTCAGGGTCATCGTTACGATCACACACTCCGTCAGTGTCACGGGGGACGACTACTGCACACGTGTTTCACAGAGGAGCTGTTAGAGAACTAGGACAAACTACAAAAGATAACTAAGTCTCATTAAGTGCACAGATTTAACGAGGTTGTACATTGAGGGAAAACTTAAAATTTTAGTGATTTCCATCTTTTAACTGCAACTGAAGGGTTACTAAGCTCTCCGAGAGCTAAGAAAACACTTCAGTGTTACACCTTTTAATGGGCTAATAGAATAATTCAAATAATTAAGGTGGTCAAGATCATAATAAAACCTTTGATTTTAAGTTTTTGAAAAATGTACATTTTATCTTTGCACTTTAACTGTATTTTGCGCTGCATGTTGTCTACGCTTTTAAAGTGCATGCAGTTAATTCTTTTACACTTATCTGTGTTGATAAAACTGAAAGCAACTGCATAAGGTCAACCCAATAACCCCAACAAGCTTGCAACATAATGCAACCAATATACCAGCTCTGCAACAAATACTACAATGATGAAGACTACAATGTTCTCGTTTTTGTCAAAACTCCCTCAAAAAGGCTTTAACAGGCAATGTGATTGGTCTTTACGAGTCTTTACGAGTAGTGTTTGTAATCTTGACTTAAATTACAGTGTAATGAGCAATAATTGTTCACTATGTGTGGAGTGGATGGACAAAAAATGAACAAACAAGTCAAACTACAGCCTAAAGATTTACATTAAATCTGTTTTTATTGATAGACTCAGCAATGACTTGGTTCTGCTTGTTGTCTCTGTAATGAGTAGTTTGACTCCTGCAAATGCAACAATGTCATCATAGGTTGATTCACCTGATAGTTTTTCTGTGAGTCTCTGTAGAGAAAGTAGAGACAGCGTGGGTGGAGGAGCAGAATTCTCCAGAGCTTTCGTATTCACTTGGTTGTCGGAAGCTTCTGCACAGAGGCAGAAATTAGTTGGTGTCAGTGCAGTGTTATGCTAAAGGGGTTGTCTGTGAGATTCTTCTCAAAAAATGTAAAAGTTTTAATGACTGGACAGACTGAATAATCCCTGTGCAACATCGTTGAAGGGTTCTGGCAAAATTTTCATTGATTTAAATGAAATTTTCATGGGGTTACTATTTTTATATTCTAAATTAGAATCAGTTTCTCTTTAACTGTTCAACAAGTATGTGGACTATATGTTATACCTGTGGTCAGCTTAGGCTGCATTTCCATTTAACACTCACACCCACATAGGTCATCAGTCATCATCAGTGTTAACATTAAATCCATTGAGACGTACAGAAACACAGCCTTTTCACCCCGTTATCCCCCAGTTCTCCCCACAGACACCCCACCAGAGAGAGCGCGGCAGAGATTTTTGGGGTGACCTCTATTGTGGCCAGCTTTAATCCTGTCCGCAGCACCTTCCATCGGGACAAAGGGATTGTGAGCGGCAGGAAGCCGGTCCTGGGTTCTCCCAACGCTCCACACAAAGCTGCTGCCAACGGGTTATGATTAGAACATCAGTGTGGCCCACAGAGCTCTTGCTGGGAAGGATGCAAGCTTAGACCCACGCCAAGCCAGGGCTCCGCCAGCACTTTGAAGAATAGAGAGCGGGTGAAAAAGATGGCCACAATGAATACCTAAAAACCCCCATTCAGGCAGACCTTGAGAAGCACAGGTTGCCTTTGTGGTCGGTCCTCTTTTTTACTCCCTCTCCCTCTGTTCTCTTCTTCACCTTGGGCTGAGAATTTGCTGAGGTCTGCGGGTTTCTCAGAGGCCTCTAAGAAAGGACGACAAGACGGGGGGCAAGACTTTTACAGAAAAGCTTCGTCAAACCTGGCGTGACCCAGACCTGGCCCAAGATGCTCTCTCTGCTCTGCTAATAGCCCGCATCAGCAAAAAGACTAAAGGAACTTAACAATTATTAGATTTAAGGGCTGGCTGCCATGAATGGGGAAGTCCAAATGAAGTCATTGTACATTGATGGAGGAGCTGGGGGTTAGCTGAGGTTCAGCTCCAAACCAATGCCCAGGCACAGAATAATTAACCAGAAACAACTATTAATCTTGACCAATGACAGTGTCTGAAACAAAGGGGACTGACCAATCATTGATGGTAACATCCAGGCAGGGAACCTCGACTCACAGCTGTGGGATCATCCATGACACTGGGAGGGAGGAGCTGTGGTGGTTTAACCACAATATATCAACTTCACTGAGTACCATGATGGATGAATTGCAGTTCTATAAAGAAAGTGATTGAAAACAAATCAGGCAAAGCAGCGGCAAAGATTTCACTTATCTACTTTTCGCTGACACGCGATTTCCTTGTTTATGTTAAACTAGGACGTCAACAAGAAAACATGAATATTATGACCTGAAAAGACAAAAGAAAAAAATTAGCAAGTTACCAGATGATATTCAGGTAATCAGCAACTGATCACACAGGAGGGAGGTTATTTTTTTCCCCTTAAAGTCAAGATAATGCCGTTTTAAGAAACATCTGAAAACAGAGGAGCAATGTTGTGCAGTAGCACAAAGTAAAGTAAAGAGAAAAAAGATCCTCGGTTTTGGCTAATGGAACTAAAACTACCACAACAGTGACAACACTGGAGGTGACCATCTGTTCTGAGTGAGATGCTGTTTCTCAGAGACCTCAAAATGCCTTTAGATGAATAAATTACACAAAAGTAAGGGCATGCTAAAATGCACACTGCACAAGGGTGTCAGAATCCACGAGTGAGGCACGAAATCTGCACATGTAGCAACTCCACACCCTCAGCGCCAAGTTTATCCACTCAGACATAATTATGAAAACATTCATGTCGGAATTTGCTGCTCTCTAGTATCCATGCAAATAGCCTGCAGCAAGTCATGGGAAACATGAAGCCGGCGTGGACAACATGTTATGCACAGCAGACACGGACAGAAACTCTTTCACACGTTCACATCCAAACCACATGAATGTAAGGAAGGCAGTCTGTCCGTCTTTTCGATATGCTCAAAGAGATTGTGGTAGCTGATGACTCACTTTGTTTAGAGTATAACTACTGCAGTGTTTGCAACAAAGAGGGAAAACATCCATTAATCTTAAACATCCATTAATCTTATTGCTAATGGAGATTTCACTTGAGCTAAATCCAAAAAAGACAGCTATTTCGTAAGCATCCATTTGCTTACCTTTTAAATCAAAACTGTAAACTTTCTAACAATCCTGACCACAACGCTTTACCATATAAACATTTATTACATTTCCAGTGTTTTGTAGAATCCTATAATTTAGATGTGAACTTGAGGAAATGAGGGACTGACGGATGTAGCTACAAGTTAAAAATGTAGAAAACGTTTCTGATCCAATGAGCTTTTTTTTTATCCACACATTAAAATTGAGCATCTCTCTCTGTCAGTGTTCTGATCCAGAAATTTCATATTCATACAACAGTAGTAGCTAGTGTATTTGAATGAGCAGTTAGTTAATATGAGCACTCTACAGCCTGATACTGTTAACCATATGGAAGAGGGAGGACAGGCAGAAGGTACTGAGGAATGCTGAGAGACAGGAGCCTATAGGAGGCAGTTGTGGGGAGGTCTGGAGGGTGGCGGGTGGTGGTACAGTATGTGGCAGACCCCTGGCACACACGCCAGCTCCACTTTCCACGCTGCTCACTCTCCTGATGCTGGTTTCCCCCGGTGCCCCTGCCCTGCTCCCAGCACTGCTTTGTGTGCCCGCATAATCTCCCAGCAAAGGAGGCGACGCAGGTGGTCCCATCCCAGTGAGGGCTCACCTCCCCCTCCATCCACTATCTCTCTTTTTTCCTCTCACCCTCTGCCTGTTCTTTTCTCTCCACCCTGGTTGCCTTCATCCTCTCCCTCCTCAGTCTCCAGCATGGCGATACAAAGAGGCACCTCCCTGGCAGAGATAAACCTATTTCAGAGATGCTGAGGGGGAAACCTGACGCTCTCGCCTCTCCTTCCCTTCATCTCTCTCTCCTGCTCTTTCTCCCAGGGAGATCTGCGTACGCTGGGCTTCAAGCACCATTAGCAACTCGTTGGTGTGTGTATTCTTGTGTTTATGTGTGTTTGCCTTTCTCTAGGCATGTGTGCGTGTGTTGAGGAGGTTCAAAGAGTTCTGCCTCTATGGTCCACCAGTCAACCTGATCCATGGGGGACGGAGGAGGCAAGAGGGGGACAGCAAGGGACAGTTACAGTGTAAGCTTCCTGTGTTAGCACAGTTGTTACTCATCAAGCCTGCAGCTTGGTACCAAATAAGTGATATTTATTAAATGTATTTATGATTCTATTACAAAAGGTTTAACGGAGCTGTTTCTATCCATGGGTTTCACAGCGGACATCTTGAGGACCAACACAGGTGTGACCAACGAATGGCTTCATTCCATTAAGTGTCACAGAAAGCCAGGTCAGTGAGTGAGCATGCAGAGTACCAGAGCTCTGGAACAAGCTCACCTAA
>JAQFJB010000020.1:13502762-13514112 GCA_029874875.1 Naso minor
ATTTAGAGGTTGATTTTGGGGGCACTCGGGGAGGGGGCTTGTGTGGCAGCTGGTGAATTTCTGCTCCTCCCTCCATAAGCATTTCCATCGTTTCTGCAGTGGTCATCTGAAAGTGAGCGTCAGCCCTCTGCAAATGATAGGCAAATATTTGTCAAGCAAAAAAGGGTCTTTCTTGAGGCATTGCTACATTACACACAGCACTGGATTAACATGTTTGCTTGTGTAGTAACTGAACTAAAGGCTTTACAACCCTGGAGGCATCCTGTGTTTTGAGAAGTAGGTCTGCCTGCCTGTTGCTTTCAGTTATTTTTATTGTCTAACAATTCAAACATTTTCTCAATTAATCAATTAAATGTTTGCAGTATAAAATGTCAAAATTTAGAGATTTTCACATATAATCCTTGCAGAAAGTTTAAAAATTGCAATAGCTTGTTTTGTTTATCTTTACAAAAAATTAATAAAAACAGCAAATCTTATTTAAGAAGCTAAGATCTGTGAATATTTTGCCTTTATTGAAAATGACTACCTATGAGCTGATTATCAAGACTGTCGCAAAATATTTTTTTGATCAACCAATCTAACAACTGACCAGTGCAATTTGGAAGCACACTGTTTAACTCGCAAAAGTGGGAGCCAATTTCTCCAAAGTCAGCATTTAAAATAATATTACTTTATCAATTACATTTAAATAACTAAATAAAGGGAAGGTACAATAACATTTTGTCATCCACAAATAGTCTTTTTCTTTCTTTCTTTCTTTTTTTTTTTAAAGCTAGTAAAATTTTGCAGCACACAATAAGAGGTCTATAGTAGAATTGCAGAAAAAATTTCCATTGTCCAAAAATTCGGTTTTCCATTATTAACCACCAATATTTGGCATAAGAGAACTAACGGTGCATTTACCACTGCAAAAAATGTAGTATGAACACACAAGCTGACAATGTGTCCTTCATTTTAGGAAAATTAAGGGAGAACGCAGCCTCTGATAATGCAAACTGGGACCTACCTCTTTGATAAGCAGCTTGAAAACAGAAGGCACTTTCACTGCAATTTCATTCACTCCGAAGAACAGTCTCCTAACAAGAGGGAAGAGAGACATTTATGAGACAAGTGTCATCAACTCAACATTCACATTTAAGCACACACAAACATTATACAGCAGAGATCTACAACAGCGTATTATTAAAAGGTTAAGGGATAGCAGGTTTTCATCTGTGTATTTAGTTACTCCTACTGAAAGACTTTTCATTACTGAAATTCTCTGTAGAGAGTTTGAAATTCTTTGTACAGAATTTCACACTGACTTCTCCTGGCCACTTCAGTGGAATCCCTGCTGACATCTAGTCTAATTAAATCAAAGACAGAGCTAAATATTTCATCAGGGATTAAAAACTGCAGCTACTGTGACTCCCACATCAGAATTTTCGGGCCAAAAGGCCTGAGCACCGTCTACTTGTCTGGTCATCTAAACGTGTGCGACCTGTTACCTGTACTCCTGCTGGTTCCTGGTCAGGCCGGCACTGTGCTCCGAGTGGAGGGTGGAGCAGCTGACCTGCAGATCCTCCAAGCCGCTGTGAGGTTATAAAAGGGCAAAGCTTGAGTCAAAGTAGACACTTTTAATTACAAGTAACAGCGCCTGCTATGCAAGTCTAATACTTACCAAAGCTGTAAATGCAAATCTGTTTTTTTCTGTTTTGTTTAACTCTTCATTAGTTAACACAAAGAGATGTATATATTTAGTTATTATTACTTACTGCGCAGAGTAAGAACAGGTAAAAATGGCCCATATAGTTTCTGTAGACAACCAAAGACTTACTTTTACATTTTTTTTTACTTACGATAACATTTCAAAGTTCTGCACCTCGTCGTTCCAATAATACTTTGTGCTATGGAAGGTAAAATAGCGAATCTGAGGAAAACAGAATTGGGGAGGGGCAGAAAAGAGAGGAAGAAGTTGCCTTAAATTTTCATTTAGCATATATCTGTATTACTGTAATGTTGGTCACACACACACACACGCAAAAAACCTAATAACTACAGCAGTGTGACTAAGTTGTTGTTATGTTTATTGGAAAGAAATAAAGTATAATTTCACTTGATGAAAAATTAGTAACCCTTACATGAACTTCAGAAAGCATACGCTGATACGAGGTTGCCAGTCAATCACTGGTGTGTTCACTGTGTGTGTAAATACAGTACAGCATGGAGACGGGTGCTTACCTGTGTGGGCTGGTAGTCGGCATATCTTCTGATGAGCTCCTGAGGGGGGCTGCCATCGGAGGGGTGGGGGGTATGTCCGTTGGCCAGAGGGGGGGAGGCAGGGGAGGAGAAGGGGCAGGTGGCAGAGGAACGGGAGGAGGGGGAGGTGGTCTGGGTCTCCAGGCTGTGGAAGGGGTTTCTCCCCGGGGCCAGCATCACTCGCACTCTGGCCAGGAACCAGCGTCGGAACTCATCCTGGTCAAACAAACGCACAAAGTTGTAGCGTTGGACTTTCATTTACAAACTCTACAACCCCCCACCATTACCAACTACCCTGAAAACTGATTCTGCTGCCTTAAGTATACTGCTGTTAAGGCAGCTACATGGTCTTATGTATCCACTTTAAAATATTGAGCTACATTTGGCCCTTGGCACAGATTTTCAGATCCTGCTCCACAACACCTAATCCTAACATTAACCTTAACCTTAAACATAAGTCCTATTTCTGAACAGGCCTTTTAATAAAGTCAGCAGTAAAAATATCTTCACATGTAAAGGTTCTTCAAAATGTCTTCACCCTCATGAGGGCATCTGACATTCATTCAAAACCTACAATCAGACGTTTGGATTCATTCACAGATAGTCAAGGATGAATGATAACGAGCACACATGCATGACACCAACACAAAGAGAGGAATGCAGACACTATATGGCACTGACGCACAGATGGATAAATGTTACGAACACACTGTTGTTGGAAACATGGTAAATTATCTGTGCATTCCTTCTGAAGTGACTGCAGGAATCAGTCGGTCTCAATGTATTTACTGTGCTCTGACAACATATCAGTTGTATTCACTCGCAGCTTTAAGGAAGAACATGAGCATGAGCCTCCTATCTTCCACATATAGCCATATGCTTAGCTGTGCTGGTCAACATTTAAGAGTCCACTGTAGTTAACTGACTTGAAACAAAAACAAAACAAAACAAAAAAATAACGAAAAAAAGGGAGTGTTAAGATGACCAACTTGTAACTGCATTATTTCATTTGATTCTCTAAATTTAAAATAAAATGTGATGTCATATAATAAAATATAATATTATATGTGTAGATGTCTGACACTGTACTATTTAAAATACTGCAACAGGCCTGAAAATAAAGTTACATGATACACCTGCTATTTAATCTGCATCAACTAGTATGCTCCTACAGCAGCTTAACCTTTTAGTCTGTCAAACTAAGCACAGTGAATGGTTAATCTCCTTAATTCATTACCTGTGTTCTCTGCTTTTCAAGGCCTTTAATGGCTCAACATGAGGCACAGCAACATCGACTTTTCGAATAGTTTGAGTGTACAAAAAAAACCTCATAGCTGAGGTTGCTACTGTTTAAGATCTGCCCATACATTATAGAATAATTTATTAATTATTTTCTTAAAGGTGCTGTGTCATCAATACGCCAAGCAACAGTCAGAATGCCAAAGATATTCAATTTACTGTCAGTTTTGGTTGAAAATGACGGAAATGTTTGTTTTATTTACTAAGTATTCATGCATTATTTTTCTGTTGGGCAACAAACTAATTAAGCAACCTACCGTAGAGCGTAGCAATACCACTTCAGCATCACGGGCTGTGGTACGAGTGCAGGTAGATTTGACGCACCACTCTGGCATCCAGTAGAGCAGCAGGAGGAGGAAGCCGCCTGTGCACAGCACCCCGAGGCCCACCAGAGCCAGCCGCCAACGACACAGACGGTAGCCCTGCAGCTCCTAAAAAGTGACAGGAGAGAAGGTGGTGAAGTCTGATTGGTGGCAGAGACGAAAAACAAATCTTAACACTGGCACAGGTAAAATGAAAATATATAATGACAAAGAGGCGAACCATCTCCTCCTCTTCCCCTTTGTTGAGGACCTTCAGGTCTTCCTTCTCCATGCTGCAGAACGGTTTGCCAAGCCCCTTCCTTAGTAACTGCAAACCCAACAGACAAAATGTCAGTGTGGAAAAATATCTGAGCTCCACAACAACCGATCAAAACATCAGCTCATCACTAGAGGGTCAAAAACCACGGGCGGGGTCACATGATGCTTTCTAAGCATATTTTGCCAAAAAGCATTGTGCAGAAATCCTCTGCATTTGTCAAAAAATTTTTCACACTTATGATTGCTCCCTTCATTAGGTGACTATGCAAAATGATGTTAAAATGTTACCACCTTTTAATTGGTTTCCAGTTTCATGCAATTAATTCTGCATTTCTCGTTTCAAAATCATGCATACACAAGGTTTTCCCAGCCTATCTAACTCAGACAGAGGATCTTAGTTTTATGGGTCGGGGCTTTTATTAAAAATTTTGACAAAAATGGAAATGCTTTTTTAAATGCCAAAACTACTGCAATTCATCAGCAACTGCTTTGAGGCATTTAAACCAAGCAAGCAAGCAGCAAAGGAGGAAGTTTTCTTTCAATGAATTGCTCTTATTCTTGAGTGTTTGTATTGAAAGACCAAGGTAGGTTATCTTAAGTTTAAGAGGTAAATAAGAATGGATATCAGCAGCAGTGATGACAAATCATTTTACAAACTCAAAATTCGCTGCATTGCAATCAGTTTTAGGTTGGAAATTCAACAGACATCTAACTGAGATGCAGTAAAAAATTGTTAGTTTCACCCAGTAAAGGACATGAGAACAGTTTTCGCTCTTTCCCACAGTCGTTTCAATCTGACAGACAGAAGCTTTATTTATCCCGAAGGAAATTCATGAAGTCAGCTGCTCACATTCACTCAGACAACCAGGCACAACCAATAATTGACAATGGTCTCATCTAGTACACTGATATAGATTACTAATGTGTTTTTAAATGCACATTCAAATGCAAAATAACTGTTGTTTTAACAGTTGCTTAATGTTATTTTACCAACTGACAAACGTACAAAGACACAAACAAACACACAAGTAATTTAATTATGCTAATTCTGGCATTATTTGGAATCAGAATGTTTGTAACCCTGTTTGTGGAGTGGAGAAACTTTACAGGGGTCAGTAGTTCATTAGAGCACATAGAGTAGACTCCAAGAATGCACAGCACTTCCCAGACAGCTGCTCAACCTCACAACACCTGAGATTATCTCTTAAGAGAGTCACACACCCACACACAGACCATCTGAGTCATCAGATGTGTGTTACCCAATATCAAGCTCAACCCCATTTCCTCCTCTCAGTTGTCCCTGAGGACTAGCCAGCTGCCAAGGAAGCCATGCTGCCACTTTGTGTGTGTGTGTGTGTATGAATGTGTGTGTGTGTGTTCTGAATTGATACTGAAAGAGACGGGCATCTAGGTCAAAAGACGTACAGGCTCCTGGAAATACCACTTAGGCTGCAGACAGTCTATGTGGGTAAAAGTACTACTCACTGCCATTTTGTTACATATACATTGTATCATAGAGAAACGATCAAGCTGAATGTATGTGGGGTCGGCATGCCGGAGAGGTTAACTAGGCTAGCAGCTTCAAGGTCAGGAGTTTGCTAATCAGTTAGTCAATCAGGTACACTCAGGATTTCAATGAGGCCCCTAGGGAAACTTGAAACAAACATGCTTTTGGCAGAGAGAGCAAGTTCTAACATCAAATGTTAAGAGGCAAAAAAAAACACAAGAGCATGGACA
Source organism: Naso minor (assembly GCA_029874875.1). Lineage (NCBI taxonomy): Eukaryota > Metazoa > Chordata > Actinopteri > Acanthuriformes > Acanthuridae > Naso > Naso minor. The sequence goes on from JAQFJB010000020.1 coordinate 13,508,618, forward strand.
CACGCAAACAAAACAGAATTTTGTTTAAAAAAAAACACAACCCAAACAACACCCCATGAAGTTACACCAACACAGGAAGTTACACTTTGACCTCAGTTATCACAGAGGAGCGCTAGAATCATATATGTGGGCAGAAAGCCACCTTGACCCTCCAACATCCACCGATCTCATATCACTGCCTCCAACACGCAGATTTTATCTGCCAGCTGCCTGCCGGTGGACTTTTTCTCTGGCATACAGCGGAATATTTTGCTTAGGACCAAGCCCTTCCTAGTATTTTACAATAGCAGCCCCCTGGCCAGCGCTAGGCAGTGGGTGCAGTGCACAAAGAACATTCCCGCCCAAATCTGTGCTAAGACTGTAAGGGCCAACACCAGTGCATCATGGATACACTTTTGACAAGATTTCTGTGCTGGCCTGGTGACTCACATAACCCCAATGAAAACAGCACCCACAAAGGATTTAGACGAATCAAGTTTAAGTGATTACTGTAATTCAAGATCGTGACATAGTCTGTTATGTTGAATCATCTGTTCAGATAACAAAAGGTTGTAACTTCAGAAAACATACAGGGTTCAATAATTACAGGCTACAGACAGACAGGAAGCCAAAGTTAAAACTGTGGCTAAGAGGCCAGAAATGTTAACCATGTTTACAGCTCAATCATAAATACATTACATGTTAACTCAGGCTGGACACAAGTTTAGTTAAACTTTCATTCAGAACTTGGAAAGAGCGGGGAATGGAAATTGTCTCAAAGAATCCTTGTGTATTATTTGTATACAGACATATTAAAGTTACTGGCTGCACCTGTTAACTGGTTATGAAACTGTCCCTGTTCGAAACTGACGCCCTCTGAAGATCTGCATGATGAAATGAGACCAACAGAGAGAAAACTGGCTGTTTCCAACTTGCTATTTCTGAGTGCCCACCACGAATCAGAAGCACCAGAGGTCAGACCAAACAATTTACTAATTTATTAATTATGACAGGTAACTTTGCACAGCTAGTCAATGTACTTGCAATGCAATCAACTCCAGAGGATTTACAACCATCTGGTGGTATGATGAGCGATGTTTTCGTATGATGTGGCTGATGACGTAGATCCGACTATCTAAGAGTACATTAACTACAAAAGTAACAGATTACTGATATGTCCAAGAACACTTTTGCAAAAAAATCATAATAAGCTCAAACTCAGGTTTCAGCTGATTGGTGTGCTCCTACCTTGAGAGCCCGGGACACGACGCCCCAGGCAGTCCTCCTCCCTGCAATTAGCTTGCTCTCTCACCACACCAACCTGGAACCCTGTATGGGGGAAAAGAAATTTAAAAAATCTCCTAAGTCCACATTATAAACACAGCTTTCCAGAACTTTAGCTCTTTCCAACAAATTGACTTTGATTGCCTAGGGGCTAACTGGGAAACCTTTAAAAAAAACAACATATAGCATGTCCTGAGCTGCAGCAGGATATTCCCTCAAACCTACCAGGTTATGTAAAAGACAATGTCAAGTTGTCCAGTGGTATGCCTTTTAAAACAGCTTACTCATTACTAGGGCCTGACCAATGTATCAGTTGGCCGATATTATCGACTGATATTGGGCTGTCGCAGATATATCGGTATCAGCATACGGTTCACCAATGTGCCCGATATTAAAACTGCTTTTAAGGCTAAAAATTGCACGGAGAAGTAATTCAAAATGGTGTACTTGCGTATTTTGCTCCTTGTTATTTAGCAACTAAAAGGTGAAATGTTACTCCTTAGTGCACAGAAGTTTGGAATACAGTTTGTTAAGATGAAGATATTCTGCCTCCATTATCTGTCTTTGTCCCAAAAATCCCATATTGGCCGGGCACTACTCATGTGTTACTTAGCAATAACTGGTTATGAACCTCTTCATGGATTCAACAAGATCATGAAAAATACAATGAATAAGCAACGTCAAAAAGAGCACATAAACCAAATTTATGATCACTTGAATTGAATTTATTGCCCTAGCTGCGAGTGTTTTAATTTTATATAGCTGAAAGCCTTATGGAAATGGGTGAACTGTCTGGGGTTCTGGTTAACAGAGCTAGCCCATAAATAAAATGTCAGCATTATGGAATATGTAACAGAGGAGCAGACTATCATATGCACTTCACGTTGGTGAAAGGCTATCAAAAAGACATGACTGAGGAAAAGTAAAGCAGTGTGCAGGCTTGACCTTTCCTCAACGAAGCATTATGAAATAAACCACAAGAAGATAAGACAGAATATCATAGACGGGACCGCAGACGAAGGTAAGCCCAATTTTTTCCCATCGTTTCAAGTTCAAATTCAAATCTTTCTGTTCCCACCAGCACCTGCGGATTTCTGGTAATCACGGCTAATCGTGTCCCGTGTCAACCACATTCATTTCTCATTTCATTCCCAGTCATTTTTTTCCCACAGTGGAAACCTGGGTACTGTAGGTGTCAACATGAAAAGCGGTGTCTTGAGCCAATAATGATGACCTCATGCTCAAAGGTCTGCAGCACATTAAAGAACTGTCAGGTGACTCCTGACTGCTTATGACACTTTGTGATCCTGTCTGTACCAAAGCCAATTACATAATATCATATGCCATCCAAAACAAAAGAACAAAACAACAACAACATCAACAAGAGTTATGTCTTCTCTTATTTTCACAACGGAAAAAAAACAGTGTTTTTACTGGAGAACAGAGGATTCTGATAGGACCTCTAAAAATCGGCATGACTTCAGAGATATTAATAGATCCCTCCAGCACAGCCTACAGCCACATTGTTGTCTCTCATTTGATTAGTCTGCTGTTGTATTAATAAGCAAAGCTGGCTTGGAAATAAAACAAGCGAGGTAGTTGTTGATCTTCTTCTCAAACTACAAGAATAAACATGACAATCATCAGTGTTCCTGGAAACAAACTGCAAGACGTCACAAAAGAATCTACTGAGTATGTGTTATTTAACCACAAGTGAAGGAAAACAAGCTTCTTCGATCGAGCACAACTTTTCCACTGCCCATGTTTTTTGACACGTATTATTTTTTTATAACTCTAGACACAATTATGAATTTATTTGACTAGGCTGTGAGCTCTCTGCTTCTCCAATTCATCAGTTGTTTTCAATTTACTATCAGCAATAACTTAATTAATGTTAGCAAATGGACCTTTTAACAAACACTGACAGATTACTGGTGAGCAACAGGTCTTAGATCAGAATCACAAACAGGTTGCAGAGCACATTTATGTATACAAGAAATCTGCATTTCATCCCCTCCTCTAACTCTCATAATACACAGCTGCATCAGTGTTCTGGATCTTTCTTCGGTGGCCATTTTCTCTCTGTGTTCTATTCGTGCTCTGTCCCCTAAACTTTATCTCTTTCCAATTTTACAGTTAAGTAAGCTAAGACTAGACATTTGCTACTTTCCCTTTCTGTCTTGTTCTTCAACACAGACAAAAAGGAAAAAAGTGAACAATGAGCCATGACCTAATGACAGGAGTCCATAATTCATGGAAGCATTTGGAGGAAAAGTGTTTTGTTGCCTTCATGCTTTGCACTCAATGTGCTTTCTTTATCACTTCCCCTTCTACTCATGGGGTTTTATAGCCAGGCTTTGTTCCCCAACTTCGGCAAAGAGCTTGAACTTCAATTATCATCTAACTGAAAAACTAATTTTAAAAATGAATGTCAACATCTGATATTGATATATAATAACCACAATAATATATTTTAAGTATAGAGACTTTTTTAATATATTGTGTGTGTTTTGTCATTTTTGTTATATAAAATGTGAGACAGGATTGCTGAAATGCCAATCTCTTGTCCATCCTGGTTGTTTCACACATCAGTACGGTAATAGCACAGATGGACATTAGGGCCCGACCGATACGGGATTTTTGGGGCCGATGCCGATACCAATATTGGGAGTTAGAAAATTCCGACATCCGATATACATTTGCTGATATTGTACGTATACATTATCCGCTGAATGTGGTTATCCGGTACTTGTGACAAAGACATGTAATGGAGGCAGGATATGTTACATCTTTACAAACTTTATTCTAAACACAAGTTCACTGAAGAGTAAATACTTGACTTTTTAGTTATTAAATAACAAGCCACAAACTACGTTATTACACCATTTTAAATCACTAGTTCGAGCATTTTATAAATGGTTTTAACATTGGCACATAAGTGAACCAAATGCCGATACCGATGTATCCGTGATGGCTCAATATTGGCTGATAATATTGGTCAACCAATGTATCTGTCTGGCCCTAACAGACATGGATTAAAATCCATGCAGTGGCTGGCCAGGTTTTTGCCAGCATCTAACACTTGACCACAATGAGTTAATTAAACAAGCCACAGCCTGACCGAGAATGAGTTTTGACTTTTAGGGAAGGGCAAAATTGCACCACTGTTGAGGAAAATGATGAGCTGGATTACCAAGACAAAAAAAAGAAGCATCATTGTGAAACAGAAAGCAAGACAATGACGGTAGTATTCCGGTTATCTGGTCTTCATAATAGTGGGTAGTCAAAACTGTAACTGAAAATAGAATTTTAGTTATCGAACATACATTTTGGAATACAAACTAAAAGTGATATGTCACTGCAAAATTCTGTTTTGTATATTAATTACTCAACCTTAAATGTCTTGAACTGAAGATTTTTTTTCCTTCCAACATTCCTACACAGTAAACACATGATTTAAAAAATGTGCGCTCCCTTTTGCTGGCAGCCTGAGGAGATTCACTTCTAAAAGCATCAAAACTATCTACAAATGTGCATCCAAAACTCTCAGTAGCTTTCTGTGGTATAATCCAAGTCTTCTTTATAGTGTCATATGCTCAATACTTCCAAAACACTTTTATTAGGGCTAGAAAGCTACTCAATCCAACACATCTGATCCAATGTTTTGGTTGCGTTGGTTGGGTTGCGTGTTATGGTTATTCTTAATGTCAGTGAACTCCTGCTTGAATAAATATGATCCCGTCAAAAACAGGTATTTTCAGTTGCATATCCATATGTTCCTTTCTTAAAAAATGCAAGAAAGTTATCCCAAACTTGTATGTGACTAAAAAATGGCGGGTGCAAAGCGAAGAGTTTCTGCAGTTTTTGGTGGAACCATATTTAATGGAGCAGGAGTTCACCGATGTTTAGATGGACATTTTTAGATAATTTTAATGCTTTTAAGAATGTACTTCTATAAACTGGCAACAAAAGGGAGTGTGCATTCTTTGAGATCACCTGTTTACCGTGCAGGAACACTAGAAGAAAAAAAATCTTAAATTTAAGACAGTACAGTGTAAGTAACTGATTAAAAAAAATTAACTAATTATAATCGCACAATTTTCTGTAATTAATCGCGATTAATCGCATTTTCCTAATGAAGCTTGTAATGGTTATTTATTTATGAAAAATCATGGAATTAATGTAGACACAGAAAGTATATTTAAAATTTAAATTCAAAGACCATTTTAATA
>JAQFJB010000020.1:13545141-13558051 GCA_029874875.1 Naso minor
TGACTACCAATATTATGAACTGAATGACTTGGTAAAAATGTCACTGCTTTTGATTGAATATAAACGTTTCTAAATTTATCGTAAGATTGGCGTGTTTCACTCGGTCATCTTCATATAATTGTTAAAACTGCGCGTAATAGGTACGAAAGACTGTTGAAGGGGATTTTGTTGGTTTTTTGTCAAAGGAGAAACAGACTTCAAATTCAAAGTTCAAATTTAGTGGGTCTTAATGAAAAATAACTTCATTTAAGTTTAACTTGAAACTTGAAAAACTGCGTTAAATCGTTTACAAACGAACGCTTACACGATTATGCTACGAAACTATAATGTTGCATTGTATAATTCCTCCATGTTATAATTTGTATTCATACTTGTGTCTCAAATCTTTTATTTTTAATTAAATTTAAAATCGTTCAATCACAAAATCGTGCTGCAGCCATTTGGAAAGAGCAAGCGGAGTTTTCTTTCAATGAACACACAGTCAACAGAAACCACTGCGGGTCCGTTCTCATTTGGTTCAGTCCCCCCCTACAGTCACACTCAAATGGTTTCTTCCCGTATATAATCCGTGAAACTCGTCTAGCCACAGTAGATTTTATTCTGCCTGACATTGAGAAAGGTTTGAGTACACAACAATGGACAAGAGCACTTTGGAGGATGAACAGATGAAGTACGGTGTCTTTGCGTTCACTTCTCATAGAGTAGCTCATAAATGACCTGACAGGACAAAACACACTTCTAGACATTAGTAGTAATATAAAGTTCATTTTTTCCTTTTTCTCTCAGTAGACTTTGTTGCTGTTAACTGCAAACAGCAATAAAATGCTGCCTTGGAAGAAGAACAAGTTCGACCTGATCGAGGAAGACAAGCAATCCAAGCAGAAGGGCTATGCGGTGAGTCTCAACTACTCCGCGCTCACTTCCTTCGCCAAGTCCTGCCCCGAGAGCGCACTCAACAGGGTGGGCAGCATGTTCAAGTCAAAGAGGAAAAAGGTCAAGATCACCAGCGAGGACCCCACGTACACGGTGCTTTATCTGGGGAATGCCACCACGATCCAGTCCAAAGGAGACGGCTGCACGGACGTGGCGGTGAGCAAGATCTGGGGCAAGAGCGAGATGGGCAAGAACGGCACCAAGATGAGGCTGACCATCAGCTCGCAGGGCATCCGGATGGTGCATGTGGACGACAAGGCCAGGAGGCCGGGACACTTGTACTTGTTGCACCGGATAACCTACTGCGTCGCGGACCCGAGGCTTCCCAAGATTTTCGCCTGGATTTACAGGCACGAAATGAAGCACAAAGCCGTGATGCTGCGCTGTCACGCAGTGCTGGTGTCCAAGCCGGAGAAGGCAAAGGCCATGGCGCTGCTGCTGTACCAGACTTCTGCCACGGCTTTGGCTGAGTTCAAAAGACTTAAACGGAGGGACGATGCCAGGCACCAGCAGCAGCAGCTCATAGGGGAACAAACCATCCCGTTGGTGCCCCTCAGGAAGCTGCTGAACGGACAGTGTTACTACAAACCCCCGGTGGAGCGCAGCCGGAGCGCACCCAAGCTTGGCTCTATCACAGAAGACTTGGTCGGGGAGGAGGAGGAGGAGAAAGCGATGCACTTTGAGTGTGAGGACATTCTGGACACGGATGATGATTGTGTTGCCAACGGTAAACAGGAGTTGACACAGATTATTAATGACTTGGGAGAGATGAGCATAGGGAACGACGTGCAGACACTAAAAGCTGATCTCAGAGTCACCAGACTTCTCTCTGGAGAGAGCACGGGGAGCGAATCCTCCATAGAGAGCAACCAGGAGCCCCCTCCGCTCACGAATGGGTTTGAGGAGGTAAAGGTGCAGGAAATTGCCTGAAGAATTTGAGGCATTTCTGGGCGCCCCTGACGCATTGTTTTGTTGTCTCCGCGAGAAACATTTCCTCTGTCGTCAACCTTGTTGTTGGAGATTCTTTGTCTTATCTGTGCCTCCACGACTCACTGAGATAATCCAGAAAAGATCCCCTGCTTCTGGGACAATAACCGCACATGGACACGCAATTAGGCTACTGAATGATATTTCTAAGATTGTGTAAAGTCAGAAAATGAATGGGGAAAAACAAGTGCATGCCCATTTGAGAGATGACTGGTTGAACCGACAAAGTCCCAGCGCGCCTGCAGACGCACGACACTAATTCAATCTCTTTTATTTAAGAGGATTTTGTTGCCGCCTCAAGCTTGTTTACCTTAAGTTTTTCTCTGTCTTGAAAATAGCATTTTTCCCTTGAAAAATGCTTAACATCCAGAAAAACATTCCGCTTTTAAAGCATGTTTTGCGTTGTTTTTTTCCCCCCTCAGTGGTTCAGTCTAAAGGGGCATCCTTCATTCTCCTGTCAGGGCGCTTTTTGTAACAGCCTGTTCATTTACTTTATTTTGCACTGTTGTAGAATGAACTCAAGTATTATGTTGACTACATGTACATAATGTTTGTTGGTATGTTGTCTGAAACATAAGTGTCATATCTTTGCTGTGCAAAAGAAAAAACACCGTTATGTATTAAGTAAGATGTTTTAAGTATAAATGTTATTTTTTAAAGAATAAGAAATGTGGTTTGTTATGTGAACCTCATAGAATTATCAATAAAAAAGAAAGAAAACGATGCAAAGTCACTGAAGTTCATGTGTAAATGTGTGTTGGCAAACAAGTAGGCCGTGTTTTTCTTTGGCTCTCTTAAATATGAGTGGGGATTTACCTTGAGAGTCTCAAATTGAGGTCAGATTCATGCTGCTGACTAAACAACACATGGAGACGGTAAACAGAGAGAGACACTATATTTCTCTCCTATATAGTTATCACAGCGGTATCTGTTGTTGTGTATATATCGTCTTGGCTGGATCTCCACCCGCTTTTCTTTTGAGATTGCTCGCAGGGAACAGTTAAAGTAAAGGTTATTGAGTTAAAGTACTGAAGGGCCATTCATTCTGGCTGGCCTCAGGGCGGCCAGGCCACACAGGAGGACGTCACCACAAGCACAAGCAGTTAGGACATCACATGGGTCCTTTAATGACAAGGCAGCAGAAACACCCGAGGTCCTTCAACACTGTGACTGTTTTTTTTAATCTGCTATTACGTCTGTCCTCTTGTGATGAGACACTTCAAACGATCTCTTAAGAGTCAAAACAACTCTACAAATGTGCAATTTGAAATATTACATCCGTAGAGTCATGGATTCATTCCAGCAGGTTCATTTAATTTGCATTTAATTAACCTACTTCCTGCTATCAGAACGGCTGTTGGACTCAGACAAATTTTATCGGCAAATAAACGGAGGTGACACTGATGAAAAGATTAGAATACTTCCTCCTAGTAAATGCCAGCACGGGTCTAACGTCTGAGGCAAAAAGACAGAATCACGGCTCATGCCAGCACATGTGACCACATGTGGTCAGAGATGGATGTGACTTTGCAGCAGTGACATCAAATCTCCTGCTGCTCCAAATGTGGAAGAGCTGTCGCTGTCACTTCCTCACACACAGACAAACACACGCACTTGTGGCTCAAGCATACCAGACAGCTCTCTCTCTCTCTAGTCGTTTGGCAGAGACGGATGTAGCAGCATCAACCTTAGCACACAGATATTGATGTTTGCACAGTAAACCATTAGCGTGACGTGTGTTTACCCAAAAGCCCATAGCATGCAGGGATGCTCCTCCAGAGGCACATTCTCACCGACACCACGAGCACTGATGCCGCACTGACAGGGCTGAATAAGACATGCAGGAAGGAGAAAACAGGCCTGCTGCTACCCAGAGGAGGTGGATATGGGGGATTGTTGTCTGGACAGACTGTGTTTCACCAGCTGACACAATCCCATGGGCCATGATGAGATATTCATTGAATACAAAAATACTCCCACCATGAGTTCAGAATGAGATCCAGAGACGGAGGGTTGATGTATTTCAGCCAGTGGTTGGTGAGTCCTATAAAAAGCTTCACAGCGACTCATTATGAATTGATGTGCTTTCAGGACACACACACAGAGTCACACACACACACACACACGCTCTAAATCGAGACTGTTGTGGCTGTATTTGTGGTTGTCAAACGGTAATCATGAGTGTGAGTTGAAATAGCAACAGAGCGCAGACGCCCACACACCAGTTACTTTCTTTTTCTCGTATGGTGTGAGGGCCCGGCTGCTCACAGAAATCACGCAAAGATGGCATGACATCATCAGCGTGTGCACAGCTTATTGTAATTAGCAGACAGGCAGTGCTTTTACCACATAAACCGTAAGACGGTGCAACACGCCATTTGTGTGCAGCTCCTGCTTTTTCAGCTGCATTTAAAGTTGGACGTTTCTCTCTGACCTACATTCTCATGCAGCCTCTCTCATGTTCCACCTCTGCAAAAGCAATTGTGGCCTCGCAATCATCCGACGTTACCTGGATATCAGCCACACGTGCTGTAAGTCCACTCACACAGTTAAAGGTTTGGAAGTGTTTGCTGACCAGAAGTGGCCGTGGAGCACGTTCCAAGCTGCCAAGGGAGAGAGCGGACTTCCCTGCTGATAAGAGAGAGTTAAAAAATGGGCTTTTTTGATATTCACATGTCACGTTCTGTTTCCCCTGAACAAACACTCAGGCGTTTGCTTTACTTACTGTCTGTCATGTGTGAGTCACGGGAAAGACAGGCCGCACACTCGGCAAGACAATTGTCAGCCAGTCAGTCAGTCACAGAAGCAAAGTGTTGCTGTTGGGTTTTAACATTTGCACATCATTTATTCTGTTATCAAACACGCTCTTCATGAATGGACACAAGAAGTCTTATTTTTTGGTGGCAGGTGACTGTGCGTCATGAAAAGGCCGCACGTGTCCTTAGAGTTTCAGGACTTCAAAGGTGATAAAATAGGATAAGCACGTGAATAAACTTTTTAATGGGAAATTTAAAATTTTATAGAAAACTTATCAAAAACAACGAAACTGCTTTTTAAAGCTGCAGCCAACAGTTATGTCTGGAGTAACCTGTCGATTCGTCTCCTGAGTAATCAAACTATTAAATATCAGAAATTCAGGAAAAATGGTCAGCACATTTTTCCATTTTAAAAGGACCTGAACCAATAATATATCATTAGAATAGTTACATATCATGTATTACATTATTTTATTTCCTTTTGACCAACTGATCGATAAAAGAAAACTTTTTACCCCTACTGCTTGTATTCTGTGGCAGCAAGAACTTGTTTTACACCTTGGAACTAAGAAAGATACCCCTTCTCAAGGAGCAGTCCTGCTTTCAAGATGTTATTTAAATAAAAGTATGAAACTATCACAAGAAAACCTTAAGTATCATAAATAAAAGTCCTCTTTGTGCAAGATAGCTCCTTTCAGAGTGCCATTTTACACACTTTAATGTTACTACTAAATCATTTATTAACACTGATCTGACCATGTGGATACTGTGTAACTGTTTTCTAAATTGCTATGATGTTTATCTATAAAAATGCATCAAATTTTTCATATTTTATTTGCTTCATATGCAAATCTAACTTGTAGCTGTAGTTGTCAAATAAATGCACTTAGGTAGAAAGTCAAATATTTTCCTCTGAAATGTAGACAGAAAAGTAGAAATAGCATATATTGAAATGCTCAAGTACTCTCTGGGTATTTGCCATTTGCTTCTCTCTGCAGTGCTGCCTGGAAAAATAATCAGAATTAATCACACTATAATTCACTTAGAAAATTACTCAGATTGCAATTTAAGTACATCCTCAAACAATAAATGAGTCTGATGGTCACTGATCTGACTCAGAAGCAGAGGAGTTTCCTAAATCCGTTAATTGAACCCCTCGGTGGATAATCACTGTACCAGATCACCACCAGTGCCAGACAGACACACGGCTCCACTTTGAACCAGGCTAGAAAATGTGTTCGTCTATAATGCATGAAGGTGGCAGGGGAAGCACCGGAGCTGTTACTTATAGTGCCAGGATCTGATTACACCAGCAGCTCTTAGATGACAGAGGGGTTGAATCAGAGCGCAGAGGGCTGGTGACCTTCTCTTGGCTGTGGAAACATATGAACACACTTCTAGGAATAGTAGCAGAGAGCGACATGTCCCAGCATGCCCTGAGATCATAATTAGATGCTCAAGTCTGTGACTCAGAACTTGGGGCAGGTGAGGAGGAGACGGATGCGACACTACCATTTGTAAGATGGAGGTGTGTAATTAGCATGCTCTAACTACAGAAACCACTGCTGAGGGTCATTTAATTCACAACATAGAATTAGAAGGTGCAGCAGACCTTATGGGTACAGTTGTGGTAACTTTAATGGCCATTTTTCATGAGAGGAGGATGTTTTTTGACCTTCACAGGCAGACCGTGTCGCCCCACCTTTGACTTTAATCGGATGCTTTGAATGAGGAGAAAAGACAGACACAGACGGACAATGAGAGACAAAGGGAGAGAGAGAGAGAGAAATACACTATGGCAGCAGACTCAACTTTCATTTGTCTGACTCGACAGCTGTCCTCCAGCCCTGTTAGCCCTGTTTATGCATGCAAATGCACTATGTGTGTAGTTACAGGTTATTTTCATGCTCAGCTGTGCTATAAAAGATTTCATGTGCTGCACCTGCTGAGTTGTTGCTCTGGCTGAGTTGGAGGACAGACACATAAGACGTGCTGTCATTAATTTTTGAGAAAGTGCATTAATTTTAAAGCAGCTAAGCTTGCAAAACACTCAGATAGCTATGTCAGTGATTTTATACACTGGTGGCAGGTTGAGTTATCTAACCAGAAACCTGGATATTAAAAAACAACAACAAACAAACAAAAAAAACACCTCATAGTCATGCCAGAGGGCATAATATGCTTTGAGCATAATGCTAACACGTGCATGCTAACATGTTCAAAGTGAAAGTGCTAACATGCTGATGTTTAGCAGGTAGAGCACATCATGTTAACCAACTTTAGTGTGTTAGCCCGCTAATATTTGCTAATCACTGAACACAAAGTACAGCCGTAACTGGAGGGGATGTCTTTTGTTTTGCAGATATTAGGTCATAATCCAAATTATTTAACAGCTAAAAAATTAGGACCTAATGATGTTGCTAGATGAAAAGGAGAGCAATCAGAAAAGTTATAATGATTTATGCAAAGGCTATGAATGTCAGTAACAAATTACATAGTAATTCGTCCAATAGTTGTCGAAATTTATTTGAAAATTCATTCATTTTCATTCATTATCCGTAACCCCTAATCCTTTGCAGGGTTGTGGGGGGGCTGGAGCCAATCCCAGCAGGACAGGGATAGGGTACAACCTGGACAAGTTGTTAGTTCATCACAGGGCTGACATTTAACAAAGTTTTCACATCAAACGAAACATTTTTGTTGCGGTTCGTTTTACAGTACAATGGTGTGCTGGCACCCCTGAAACCGCAAACGTTTGAAAACAGGTTCCAGAGTGGAATCTTTTGAAACCGCAACCTTCTTTTCGGCTGTATAAACTGGCAAGGAGAGTGCCTGTGAAGGTGGTAATGACGGTAATGCTAATGCTAGCGCAAGTCAACGCATTCCACTCTAGCCAAACACTCTGCAGTGCACCAAAAAAAGGTCAGACATGATGACAGTCTATTGAGGCAAATTTAAGTGCTCATATAATAATTTTAGAAGCCGGTCTACAGCTGAATTTTTTTAATTTTGTGGCTGCTTAGAGCTTAGCAGCAACAGGAAGTTAACAACTTCGGCAGTTCCGACGGTACGTCATTACAAACTTACACCGCCGACCACTGGCCTGGCATGTATACTACAGCGCTTTTGGTTGTTCTTGCAAACGCGGACACGTATTGTTAAGACGCAAAGCCAAGACCTTTTCATTTTTAGTAGGGCTGCTCCCGTGGAAACGTGGCCATAGAGAAAAACAACAATTCACGTTCATATTGTCACCCACAGGCAATTGATGGTCACTGATAAACCTAACTTGCATGTCTTTGGACTGTGGGAGGAAGCCGGAGTACCCGAGGGGAACCCACACAGACACAGGGAGAACATGGGAACTCCACAGAAATGTTCTACCCCAGACGGTGTCGGACCCAGCACCTTTTATTTGAAAATGTTAATAATCAGGAGACTGCCAAAGACAATAGGATTCTTAATTTGGAGACCAACACCAAGAACTGAAAAGTTTGTGTCATTAGATGTTTAGATATTTTACAAGAAGTGGGAACTTTGAGTTGCTAATGGCACTCAATGAAAAGTCAAGTAATCATCAACACCATAAAGATTCTCCTTAGTGCACTCTCACTGTGTCCACAAGAATGATGGCAATCCATCCAAAAGTGGTTGTAATCTTAAATCTGGTCCAGTGGTGGATCAAGTGACACTGTCTTCATGTGCAGTCACATGGCAAGAGCAGCTGAAAAATAGATATGTGGGAGAAAAGGTTGTATAGGATTCAGTGTCAGTTTCCCTCAGCTGGGATCATAACCTGTCCTCCCTCAGGTCACCACCTACACAGTTGCAGGTACTTACAGAATATTTCATCACCGTGTACTCAGCTGTCATTCAGTTTCAGAGCAGATTCAAACCTACAATTTCCTCTGTGAATCATACTGTACATGCTGAGTGGCTCACACGACACTTTTTCAGTTGGTCTCCGTACAGTCTGCTCATGTAATGAGCCGTGTCTGTGTCTATGGGCTGGGCCCCATGAGGCCGTGAAACTCTAGATCTCGCAGAGTCCCATTCAGCCACTGCTGCTCTTGTTTTCCACTTGTTCCGACACAAAAGCTTTGCCCCCAGAGAGCCACAGATTTCAGCAGGGTTATTTCGGTCTTTCCGTTCACGGGGAGGAAATGAAATAATAACAGAGGAAAGAGAGAAAATCATGGGGTGACCCTCGGACAGACTTAGAGTCTGAGCAGAATGTAGAATCCAGAATGGGATTTGTGGAGCCTTTTGGTGTTTTTAACGAGATGCCTATCAGCGTGTTGTGCAGGGAGAGACTTTTGATAAGTCCATGCCCCCAAAGCACCTGCTTCTCTTTGGTTTTATGTTCAGTGCTGTGGCAAGAGCAAAGAGAGAGTAGATCTTAAGCGCCTTTTCGTCACTAGATACTGTGGCCTACTTTTCAGATTTGTCCAAATATTAAGGAAAGAACACGTGTAATTTTCCTGTTTCAAAGGCAGACAGGAAACAGATACAATGTCCAAAAACTCTCAGGTCCCACGCTTGTCTCATAGGATGCACATGTTTCAGGGTATGTGTGTGGGTGTGAATGAGTGTTTATCGGTGGTTTTATCTGCTGACAGGAAGGCTTGGGGCACCTGTGCGAGATCTGGAGAACAAAGTACAAATCTGTCCCAAACGTGAGAAAATCTTGACCAAAAAAAGGGTAAAATTTATTGTAAATATTTCTTAGCTGTGTTTATCTGTTTGCACCTGGCTGTGGTTTTATGAATGGCTGTTATTTCGACACATGCCATTTTATTAACCGGAGCTTTGCAGGCTGCACTTAGTGCAAATAGTGTTTATGTGTTGAGACTAACAGAGATTAGGCTTAATACTAAGGGAACGTGCTGTAGCTTTAAACGCAGTTTCATATTTACTGAGAGACTTTCAGAGCTCAGACGCATCGACGAGATGAATCAAGTCTCAATTTTCCATTGGCCAGCATGACCTGTGACAGACAGACACTGTCACTGACAGATGGTCCCAACCACTGTATTTAGATCAATTGTGTGCAGGGCATTGTGTGCTAGCACACTGGCGCCTGGTATCGACACACTGTGAGAAGGCATCAGGGTCTCTGCTGCTGCTTTTCGATTAATTAACATTTTGCCAGTGTGTCAGTCGACGTCCATTAATAGGTGTCCTATTGACAACAGCTCAAAAGTGATCATCAGACAACCTGGTCAGCAGGGTGCATTCACCTTAGAACTTTATGAAAGTACAGTTTTTCCAACTATTTATACATGTTTGTACTTTGGTGTAGTTTAATCCTTGGAATAACTGGATTACAAGAGAATGGTATCATGAAAGAAACAACATTGTGCTATTTTACTGCTGCTTTTATAAACAACCGATTTTCATCTACATATCATACAGTGACAGCATGGGGGTCCATGTTAGGCTAAAAACTCCAGGTCCAGATCATGAAATCTTCTGTCCAAAATATGACAAACCTTTAGGAAAAACTGAGCCCATTAGGTTTGAAAGTGGCTTATTGTTGTTCAGAAAAAGGGAGAGGAGACACAGAGACACTGACAGTTGAGAGGACTTAATATGTGCACAAGCAGCACGTAATGCACAAAAGCTTGAACTGGCAGATTCTCTGGATTGCAAGTAGTTTCGAGCCTCTTCTTCAGGCAGTATGAATGACGTGTTCAAAATATATGATTTAAAACAATTCATGTGCTATTTTCCCCGCTGAAACTAAAACTTTGTAATCGTTTTGGACGCTGTAGTTTGTGCTGCCTTATTGATTTATATTAAGAGATGTCTCCACTATTTTGTACACCTCATTTTTTAGCAATGAGAGGAGACAAAATGTTTAGAAAAATTCAACTTATTTGGCATCGTGTAGGATACAATAATCTATCAAACTGCAGTTTAGCTCAAATTCTGTGTAGACATTTTTTGCATACCTTTCTCTGTAAACCTAAAATTGTTTTAACTATGTTAAGTAGAGCTGGCTGGCGTTCTTAGGCACCGAGAGTTGATTTTAAAATGATTGCTTTTGCTTTTCTGAATATGTTCCGACCTGAGCTCTCGGGTCCTCTGATGCCGGCCTGCTTAATGTACCAAAAATGAATCACAAAAAGTTCGGTGAAGCAGCTTTCTGTTTTTACGCACCAATGGCCTGGAACAGCCTGCCCATAAAATACAACAAGCAACTTCTGCTGATAGTTTTAAGAAGCAGCTCAAGATCCATATCTGTGCTCTTGCTTTTAGTTAATGTCAGCTTCTCTTTTATTACATTTTTCTTTGCTTTTTATTTTGCTATTATATATTCCTTTTATGTGCTTTTATTTTTTTTGCTGCAGTTGTTTTATATTCCTTTATGGTATCCATGTGCTGTATAATGATTTTATTTTTTATTTATATATATATGTATACACACATATTGCTAGGTTTTAAGTTTTTTGCACTTCCACACGTAAAGCACTTGCATGTAAAGAAAGGTGATATACAAATAAAGATTGTTGTTGTTGTTGTTGTTGTTATTATTATTATTACTGTTGTTGTTGTTATTATTATTATTAGAGAGAGAGTTTATGAGAAGACTTGCTCTTTTTCCACAACGCCCTGTCTATTGTCTTATCAATTGTCTTTGTTTGTTTGCCACAGAGCATCCATTCTGGGGACTAAATACTAAATAATGGACATTTTGCAAATGATGCATTTGCCTGATAGTTTGGAATCAGTTGGGAACTGAACACCTTTTTTTTTTTTAATACACAGAGAGCAAAACAGCATTCACAGTGTCTCCGCTCTTGGCAGTGCAAAGCACTGCAAGGGGAATGTAAACAAAACATACTCTTCTGTTCTCAGGAATACCAGCAATGTTTACGAGTTGTTGCTGTGTCACTCCTTAAAATCACACCAAGATGTAGGTGTAAAAACTTACAGGTGCATGAATGTCAGCTGTCTCTGGTGTTGTTGTTGAAAACTGAAGTCAGAATGATTACATCTCCTCAAGTCACTGAAGAAATTTGCTTTATTGCCTCATTGTTTGCATGACTGATAGTGTGCTGGTATGTATGCAGATTTTAAACAAAAAACGCTGCAGTTTTCATAGATGAGACAGATTAAACCGCTCAAGGAAGAAAAAATAAGACCCGTCTCTGGTCTGACAGACCTGAACAGCCTGATAGGGTGAAGGCTGTGTGCCAGTATGTTCCTTCCCTGCAGGTTTGTACTGTTCTTGACACAGATGTGGCGTGTGAAAATGTAAACACCCACAGCACAAACCAAATTACCGCTGAGGCACATGAAACAAGTGATGCAACATGGCAACATCTCCAGTGGACTGCCCCTACTTAATATTTACTCACACTCATTAATGTGTACTTATCTTGCTTTTTGCAAAAAAAGAGACTGTCTCCAGAATTTACATTTTTACACTGTTTGTTTGTTTATAATCTCTGTCTCACACTTCCATTGACTGCAGACTTTTTTTTAATGTTGACCTTAGACTGCAATCGTTCCTTAAATAAAATCAAGTGTTGGGACTTCCTCAATAAAAACACTGAAGCGTTTTATGGTGATTCAATAGGAAAACAAATTAAATATGCTGTCGGGGATTTTAATGATACTTCAAGCATCAGCATTTTCTATCAACTTGCCAGATAAGCTGCATTATATCATGCTGTTTACTTGTTATGTTGATAAAAACACAATTTTGCTGCAAATTAGTTTTACATATATTTTGTTTTCAAGGAGACAAGATTGCAGATGTAAATGTTTTCCACATCATGTAAACCTGTTGAAGTGTTTCTGCTTTCAGTCCCTTTAATAGTGAGTGATGCTCAATCTAATCTGATTATTTTTAAATTTAGGATTAATTTACTAAAAGGTTTATTTAGCCTTTTGAGGAAGACAGCAGGAAGTGAGCAGCGGAAACATGTCAAGGTATGAAAAAGTGAACATACAGTATTAGTCTGTTCATAGGAGCACTTAAAGTGATAATATAATGGAAGAAGCAACATCAACCATTAAAAATAACTCTGAGGATGACTTGTTGTTTCTTCAGTCAGTATCACTCAGTGTAAGTTCTCTTATACAGATCAAACAAAAAGTTGCTATTAAAAAAAAAAAAAGACCAGATTTAATTTGTATATCCAACATGTTTCACACTACAAATGCTTTCACCTCCTTAAAATCTTTTTGCGCCACACCCTCTCAGTCTTTCTCAGGTATGAGAA
>JAQFJB010000020.1:13768007-13778200 GCA_029874875.1 Naso minor
CTGACACACTATATGACTGGATGCATTACAGTTACCAGTTGTGTTTACAACTACAGTGTGAGATGGGAGTGAAGAAATATCTCTCTGTAACTCTCATAATGAGTCTGTGAAAAGTTTTTAAATGCTCTGCTACGGCATTGTTTACAAGATAAACAACATGTCATGATTCAAAAGATGCGATGTTGTAGTTGCTCTTTAGTAGGTCACTGTTTTGTTTTTTTTTCTTCTCATAAAATCCTGAATTTGACCCACTGGTGGCGCTTAAATGATTGAGATGGTGACATGAAACTTGGTGACAAGAATCAGGACACTCTCGAACTTTTTACCGTACGGTTCAGTGGGCTGCCATACATTTAAATGGAAGGAGAATAAGGGGCAGTTTACACAGGGCAAGTTTTCGCATCAAACGAAACACTTTTGTTAGGGCTCGGCCTTCCTTCTACATGACAACGGCGTCCTGGCTCCCCTGAAACCACGCCACCACGTTTGAAACCGGGTTCCAGAGTGGAATTGCAACCTTCCTCCAGCTGTGTAAACTGGCAAGTGGAGTGCCTGTAAACGCGGTGACGACGCTAATGCTAATGCTATCGGAAGTCAATGCATTGCATGCATTGTCAATGCAAATTTGAGTATTCCTAGATTAATTTTAGAAGTCAAACTATGGCTGAATTTCTTTAATTTGTGACTGCTCAGAGCTTAGCAGCAACAGGAAGTTAACAACTTGAGATGCTCTGACGGTATGTCATTGTAAACTTGCACCGCCGTCTACTGGCCTGGCATGCATACTACAGCGCTTTGGATTGTTTGTGTAAACACAGACATATTTTGAAGATGCAAAGGAAAGACCTTTCTGTTTTTAGTAGGGCTGCTCTCGTCTAAATGTGGCTTAAGCATCCTCTAAGACAGACCAGGTGGGCCATCATTGAGATAGATTTAACATTTAACCCTTACCCCAACAAAAAAACGGCTATCTCACAGAAATGTAAAACCCTAAAAATGTGAAATATGTAGCATGTGGCATAAAGGGACATTTATACTTTTTATGGATGGTCTTGTTGGTGGCTAAAAGTTATGGTGCTGTTGGTACCATTTTAAGCAGTACTATACTCGTCCTGCCAGTGAATCATGGTAGTTCTCCAAGCAAGCTGACTGGGCATAAGTGCCTCATAAAAAAAAAAAAAAGAAAGGAAAAAAAAGAAACTAACCCTTCAATTAGAGGGGCCACATATATTTCCCCCACACAAAACAAAAATCAGCTGTTGAGCTGTTTGTTAAGAGGATGTAGTTTGATAAACTGTCCTTATAAGGCATGTCTGTACGTTTGCACATATATCAGAAGATAGTGTAACACAGCCAGAGAGGTGGCTCTGTGTTAACGCAAACACACACACACACACACACACACACACACACACACACACACACACATACACACACACACACAGGCAGGTGAACTGTAAACGGCCAGCGAACCCCATCAGAATTATATAACGCAGACTACTGCACAGTGAAACAGCTCGTGCTGGGAGATGTGCCGCTGCATTGTGCCGTATCTCCTCTCCTCTCATCCGGTCCTTATCACCAAAGTACATTCATTTTGGGAGCCAGAGAGCATGCATTTTACAACCCAGTCTCACCACTTCTTGTAAAAGCAATCTACAAAGCACGATATGATGTGTAAAATTCTAAGGTAATAAATCCACTGTTTAGCTGGAATAGAATGCAAGATGGAGTGAGTTCCATGGGATCATCAGTTTTGATTGTATAAGTGCAAAAGCACTTTATGTCAGGCATTAATCTACTGATGCTTATAGCCGGAAGCCATTTATATTGATGTACTTTTTAAAACAAATGCCAACTTCATTTTTAGCATTTTTTTTCTTATGGTATGAAGTCTAGTAAAGATGCTCCACAAAGTAAAGCAATTCAGATGCACGTTTCTAGCAGAGACAACAACACTTTGAGCTTGCACGTGATCTTAAGCCTTCCTCACTGACAATGTCTGTGTGTCAGGTTAAGCCAGTCTTGACAGATCAGAGAATTGGAGGAGTGATGTTGACACCAACTCGGAGACCAGACATTGTTCTTCAAATGGAATCAGAAAATTCCACAGACAAAGTGTTTACAGGGCAAGAGATCTCACCCGATGAGTCAGGTGTGTCTGTACGAAATGCAATATATAAAACCCCAGCTTTCATTAAGGCAAGGCCAGCGGGACGTTCCCCGGTGGCATATCTCAAATGGTTGTGTCAGGTTGGTCTTGCAGTATCTTGTTTAATTGCTGCACATCACTTTTGGGGTTCTCTTGAAGAGTAAAGAAATCAATGTCCCTTCTGCTCCAACCCCAGGCAAAATAAAGTGAGTGTCTCTTACCCTGCACCCCTTGGTGCCTCTGTGGGAAGAAGACATGAATTTATTAAAGTAAAAAACACCAAATTCAACCGAATTCTTGTAAAATCATAAAATATCCATCAAGCATAACTGATTATAATTAGAGATACTGCAACATGCATACACTTTTTGTGCTGAATGTGTGTGTACTCATTAGATAAAAATGCTTCCAGCTGAACTAGCCTTTAATTAAATTATGAAGCATAATTCATGAGGCCATCTTCAAAATTTTACACTGATAATGTTTCACCGTCCATACACTGAGTTGTGTTTTGTTGGGTGTTGTCATAGCAGAGGAGAGAAAATGAAAATGAAAATGAGATAGGTAGAGTGAAGGGAAATTGACAGATGGACAGAGAAAAGGGAAGGGGAGATGGGTTCACAGTAAACAATACTCAGTCTGTAATTAAGTGACCTGACTTCAATTAGAAGCATTATGTGTGGAAAATTGTTTTTGTGCTTTGACGCACTCAACCGTTGCATTTGATCCCGCAATTCTTCTCCCGTTATCTTGAACCCCCCCAATTCTTCATTCACTTCAAGTTCCCCGTCACCACCTCACTGCCAGGCTGACAGTTACCGAGCAGGTAATCTGATTGCCATGTAACAATGGCTAATGCGAGAAAATGGGAAGCAGCTTCAGCGCAGCCTCGGCCTATGCGTCATCTGGCTCTGCTGTTGGCAGTGACATAGGCCCGGTCCTGGCAGTGGGGTGATTAATGTGATAGGTGGAATTTGTCTCGTTATGTTGACACCGGCTAATAAATGCCTTGTAAACAGCCAGTCACAGCTGTTAATGCATCATCATAATCCAGGATTAGGAGGTGCCAGGCATGGCCAATAAATGCAATTAGGCACTGACAAAATTAATTCGCCCATACTCTGACTTTCCTGCGCCCTGTCCATTGTGAGGGAAACTCAAGTGTGTCGTGTGATTCTTCACAGGGTCGCGAGGGGATAAGCAGGCTGAAAATCTCTCCATTAAATAAGGAATATCTAACTCAATTTGTGTTCACTACAATGCATAATTTGTGAAATATCAACTCAGATATAGATTGAAATGAAAACAAATATCTCTGCTATGCTCCTTTAATCTATTTGGATTTATGGAATTATCAACAAGGGACTCGGCTTAGGCGGAAAAGAATCGAAGGAGAAAATCGCACCCGGAGTAAATATATGCGCGACAATGTTACAGGGTTTAAACTCATCATGCAAATGTTGTACTTTATTCTTACAACCCTTTAACTCTCAGAGGAAAGACAAGACAGGTGACTTTTAAATGTGACTGGTCGTTAAAGAGGTCACCAAGACGGCCATTAACTTCCTGTCACTCATCTCTGTCACGCCTCATTGGTTAAAGCCGTGATGCATTCCACATTTTCTTACTCACCTTGCTTATTTTTTGCACCTGGGACTTTGGTCTGATGTTTTTCTAAAGATTTCAAAAGACACCCCCGGCATCCAGTCAGCCCGACCTATCACCACAGTGATGGTCAATTGAGATGATCAATTTGCATAATGGAGCATTAAATTGGGCCCATCACACCCACCGGCTTGCTCCCATGGATGGCTCACAGAGTGGCAATTGCTCTGAAGGGGTGACATGTATCCTTCTTGCTGGAGTATCCTTTCACCATGCAGGTTGAAGCATTTGCCTGGTGAATATAACAGCAGTCACTGAATAATGCAGGCTCCTACTCACGAGCAATCTGTTGCTGGATTGAAAAATTCTTGTCAAAAAAATACCGGAATTAAAGAATGAGAGAGAATGTTTAAGTTAAAAAAAGCAGAATCAGAGAAGTCACAAACCTTTTCCCTTGCCTTCTTGTCATACCTGCCTCACTTAAAAAGAAAAATCTAAGCTTTCATTATGAATTCTCACTAGGAAAAGAGACTCTTTCTCAAAAGGAGCCTTTCCTCAAGTGTCAAAAATCCTCACATCCTGTGCTCATCCATTCCCATTTGCTTAATGATGTGTTTAATTGCAACGTCCATCCTCATAGCGACCAGTCCATTTCTTGGACATAGAGCAGATCATTTTGATTAACACCCACCAAGGAAATCTCAGACCGTTATCTTAGGCAGATTAGTCAAGCTTTTTAGAAGCATGTCAACGCCTAAGGACCTGTGACAAATCGCATTCAAGGAGCTGCTTGGATCTGAGGCCGGCGGGCTGTGATTGATGTGTGTGCTGTGTGAGTGGCAGGGAGGAATGAGATAGAGCCATCATGGGCTTCTTCTTCACCATGTTGCCTTTGTTTGAGGGGTTTTCTCCGGGGAGATTGCTGTCCAGTGAAGAATATGGCATACGCTCCTTGGTGTGCAGGTTTTGTTAACTGGCCATTTGTAAGTGCCCATTTGGCAAAATGAGGGCCAGGCGGCTGCCAGCTAAAGCAGATTTCATAAAATTGAGTGCATCACAAAGATGAACTCAGATGTTACAGCCACATACACATTTCAGATCATTTTTACATCAATGCAATGTGAGAAAATGTTTTAACCACAATTTACTACAGTTTTACTACAGTCACTCTCCGCTGAGGGGGCTCTTTGTGTGTAAGTGATTTGCTCATGTCATGAATAATAACTGAAAAACTTTAATTCCTATGAGAGACTGCTACCTTTACCTGTCAGAGGCTGCCTGCTGGGCTGCTGGCAGTCTATCAGCCGTGGCCTGACAGGTGATTGACATTAAAGAACTAAGAGATCCGAAGGCAGTTGTGAGGCAATGGTCTGCTACGTTTTTATGAAGCTTTTGTCAGATACTTTTGTGACATTGCATTACAAAGAAAGCATGTCTCTTTGTCTCTGAGTCTGTGTTTGGAGGCTCACACAGGCTGGTTGGCGGGGGATTAATTGGTAAGGCTGTCTGCATGCATGAGTGCGATCTAATTTACCTCCATCAGTTGATACACAATAGTAAAGGTCCCTAAACAGGCAGTGGTGGAATACATCTGAAGGTCTCATTCCTGTTTTGTGTCTGGTCTGGTTAGTACAAGTACAACCTGGAGCCTCTACTCAAGGCTGTGACTGAGGCCAGAGCAAAAACATCCTGCTATATGACTTGAATCTAACTCTTTCTCCATTCCATTTTAAATGTCACGCCCGAAAGACAACATGGCTGAGTATTTGCTCGTCCACGCTCCAGATCCATACCATTAGCATAAATGGAGAATCAATTATTTCAGCCCTGATGGAGCTGATTATGCAGAGACAATAAAGGCAGAAGGAAAGAGTCATAATTACAAGATGACCTGCGCTGCTTCTCCACCATCACCAGTGTACCAGCACCATGTTGGTATTTCAAGGGTGAGCTGGTAATTACCTGATAAGAACCGCTGGAAAAGTTAAGGAAGCAGATTTTCCCCCCTTCTGCACATCTCTTTAAACACAGCACACTTGCATTGCAATGCACTTAGACACTCCTGCAGCTGTTCCCCTGCTACCCACTCATGCCCTCTTTCAACAAACAAATGAGACACACTCGTCGTACCCATCCGCAGCGAAAATGTTGACTCTTCGATATACATTAGACGTCAGATTTAACTGCTGTGTCTGACTCTTCTTACTGCTGCCCGTTTGTTGATAATATCCAGTGTGGCGCTCTGTGGGCTGAGGAATACAATTCAAATGTCTCTATCTCCTGAGGCAGAGGCGCTGTGATGTGCCAGCCACTCAGAAGCACAGCCCACAAACCAGCCAGCGCACAGAAGTGGGGCTTACCAGTGCCATGTCATGCCTGTCAGGGTAACAGAGAGGCAGATAGAGCGAGCAAGGGTGATATTTGTGAAAGAGAAGGGGGTGGAGGGGGTGGAGGGGACCAACTACAAGGTTTATCTCTGGTGTGGCTGCTGAAAAAAAAAATCCCCCCAAAACAACCCAGCTCGTAAAATCATCTCTGCTGGATGCCAGGGAAAATGTCACGGAGGTAATATTAAAGAGCCACAAATGATTTTATGAGAATTGTGCCACATCTTTTATGCCGATTAGGACCTCAAGCACCCTCTGAGCCATTAACCCTTTTACTAAAATCTGCCCTCAGTTTTGTCCCTTGTCTATGAATCAAGTGTTTAAAGCAGTATCGCACTTTTTGCTTTGACTTTAAGAGAACCGCAGCTCGCCGGAGTCATAGCGGGAAAAACTCGGGGGTAGCCCGCTGAATTACAACCGAGTGTTATTAGCAGATGCGTTGCAAGATGTTATGAATTATTTACATCGCTGGAAACACAGCATCCACTTTTGAGCACGACTTTAAAGCTTCTCCTCTCCCTACCCTTGTAATATTGTTGACTATATTAGTGCGAGCAAGCAGCATGCGTGTATGTATCAATCAGAGCAGGAATCAGTGTGAGATCAGACACCACTTCGTCATTTCTAGCCTGCCATCCCACAGCTTGCTTTGAAGGGCCCGTCTACAAAGAATAATGAGGATGCAAGGTCATTTGGGATGACTTGGGTACCAGCCCACACAGACAGACACACACACACACACACAGACTAAACACCTTTGTTATTACCACTGCACATCCAGAGAAATAGTTGGAGGAGAAGAAAGTCTGAGGAACTCACACAGAGAAGCGTATGCGTGTGTGTGTGTGTGTGTGTGTTTGTGTTGTAGAGGTAGAGAAGCATTGCAATTTAGTTATCACATACAGAAGAGATTGATGCAGAGAACAGGAACAGGTAGAGTCAAACAAAATGGATTTTATTGTGGCCGATTTTTGACATAGTCACAACTGCGGGCCAAATACTTTAAATTTATAAGAACATGTTCTCATGACTGCCTGGTAACAGCTTATCGTTCTGAACTGAAAGGTTTGATCCAAAAGCAAAAAATATGGTTGCTGAGCTACTGAGGGCAGTTCGGTGGTTGTTACTGCATAAAAAACATAGGCTCCTGTAAGACGGAGACATAGTTAGTAATACAGTATTCAATTCCTTTATGATTCAGTGGGTGGAGGTTGGCAAAATGAAGGTGGCGTGCCTGTTTTCTTGACGGACATATGAATAGATATGACCTAATGGTGTACCATCCAATTGTCGAAAACTGCATTTTCTTCTTGCACATCTCCAAGCCTGAAATTCCTTTCAAATCATGCCACATTGCTGCCACCTTTAGAGACAGCTGGGCGCAATTGTGTCTGGCAGATGTCAAGGCATCCTGGCAAAGCAACACAAATCAGTTGGACAGTTGGACTCAGGCAACAAGCAGACGGGACTCCTTCTAAATCTATGCCACCACAAGAGGACACTGTTGATGTATCGGCTCAGAGGCTTGTTTATTAATATTGATGTCCCCACCTTTTTTATAATTTCAAACTACTTGAGTTTAACATAACACGTTTTAGATGAAAAGGTAAGTGGGAATATGTTTTCATCATCATCGGTAAATTGGGTTATTAAATAGCTGAGAGGGCTCTTATTTCATACTCTATCTGAGAGCGGGTGTGTGTGCGTGGAATATAGTGAGGGGCTATATGGCTGGCTATTTCACTCTCTAATAACCTCAGTTGAAATGAGAGTTTTGGGGATTGAGATAACAGCTGATTATCACTCTGTGTTATTGTGATAAGCATGCACAAAAAAAACTACACAGAGACACAGGGCATAGCCAATTATGAATATGAAAACCTATTCATTGCGTCTACCCCTATTCTTTTCAGACTGTAACGGCCTGACACAATAGATATCCTCTGCCGATTCCCAAATGACTTCCTGTCATGTTGATACAGATACAGGTTTAGTTGAAGTCCATGGGTGTGGTGCATCATAAATATGGATGCCTAATCACTAAGAAAACACTATTAGGCTACAGTGCATTGTTCTCTCATTCCCATAAACACCCAGTCATATTCACACTCTCTTGTGCAGCATGAATGTCCATGAGGGTTTATAATTATCAATAAGGACACCCAGTCAATGGGAAAAGAGAATGACAGAGATTTCATTGCTGAAGATTTCTTATGTGCAGTGACAACTTGTCTTCCTGTATTCCACTCAAACAGACCCAGATGTCAGCATAACAGATTTCACAGTCATTACAGGCATGTGATGACTGAGAATAATGAGCAAAAGCACTTTATTTTAGATATTTATATATATAGTATTTAGTATTTAGTCAATGTCTAATTGTGTTATCAGTGCAGACCCGTGAATATAGTGTCTTCTCCTAACTGTATTATTAATTACATTTATATTAAATGTCTAGTATGTTGGACTTAAGGTAGTTTATTTGTAGAATATGGCAGAAATGAAATGGAATAGTCATAAGAATGTTTTTAATAGTGCATAATCATCTGAAAACAGCAATGGTTGTGCACTCTTTACCTCAGAATGATCCTTTTATTTTTACAGAAGGACAGGTCCTTCAATCACGCTGGAAGGACATTTCACTCGTCTGGACTTTATTTCTTTTCTCAGAAATCATAAACCAGTTCTTCTCTGAACTCTGCTGCAAGTTTCTCAGCTGCAGATACGTTATTACTGCTTTCTTTCTAACCCTGTGTCTCATTAACTGTCTCTGCTATAACCAAAACACAGTGCAACAACAATTCTTCTTTTGCGAATTCCTGCCCGTACCCTGCTCCTACTCACAAGCACCACCTGGTGGTGTAAATTGTACGATGCATCTAAGTCTTAGCATGCCAACCTCAACTGTAAAATAATATCGCAGCTAATGGAAATACCTTCACATTTGCAAATTTTGTACACATACTAAACAGGTTATAATATCAAGAGTTTCAAAATGTACTGAACAAAGAAAAAATAATAACTCATGTCGAACAGTGGAAACCTATCAAATAATAAGCATTAAAATTTCAAATGACCTCTCACACCATATTTCCATAGTAGCCCAGAATGGACAAACCAAGGACTTCACATTTTTTGTCAGCTTTAAGGCCACTGTAGGTTTTCTGGTATGTTTGAAAGGGGAGGGTGAGGTGAAGAGACTTAAATTCAGCTGCATGCATTCTGCAACCTCCCCACTAAATGTCACCAAATCCTGTTGAGTATTATAACCTGCAGTGATTGCATCATACTCTGAAAGATCACCACGTGTTTGTAGTGTCACTGTCCTGTGAGAACCACTAGCCTAAGAGGGTTATTAAATAGTTTATTTAGCTTGAGAAGCAGAATTTGTTCAGCCGTGGAAACCTTCAGTTAATCAGAAAAATTCAAAATTACCCCATGTGGAGATTGAGGAAGTCAGTCTGAAAATAAAGTATAACCAAAACTGTCAGATAAATTTCCGGTAGTTGAATAAAATCGGCTTAATTTGCCTAAGAGATTTAGTGGAGTTGAGGTATAAAGTTGCAAAAAGATAGAAATAGTCCATTTTAAAGAATTGGTAACTGGGTTTTATACTGGAGTAACTGTTTGAGTAAATGCACTTACTTACTTCCCACCGCTGGGATTCACCAGATATCTATCGCCATCTCCACCAAAAGGAGTGGTAAAATAGAAGAATATGTTACACTGTTGCTCTTTAACCTCTGTGTAATACTCCATATGCCTCCAATCCACTTTCCACTACCGCTCTCAGCTTCTTTTCTCTTCATCACAGAGCAGGTTCCTATGAATGCATTCTGACCCCGCAGGCCTCCTCAGTATGCAGGAGGTATATCTGTGTGTGTGTGTGTGTGTGGGAGTGCTGGTGTGTGCAAAGAAGTCAGGGTGGCAAAGAATGTGATGCATATCTATTGGTTGTTGTTTTTTAAGGACTTTCTGAAGGCTGATTTATGACAGTGACATTTTCCAGCTGAGGATGCTGATAGCAGATCTTTGTGCTTGTGTTATGC
>JAQFJB010000020.1:13825810-13837406 GCA_029874875.1 Naso minor
CTGATTTGAATTCATATTGTGCTGTTTATATTATTATTATTATTATTATTATTATTATTATTATTATTATTATTATTTGTCAATGTAAAAAAGTTACCAATGTGTCCTTTAATTTAAGCTGTAATAGGGACAAACAGTGGCAGAGAGGCTTATTTATTAATTTAGTTTACCATTATTTAACCTGAAAAGTCAATTGAGAGCCATTTCTCATTTACAGTGAAGATCTGGCCTAGAGGCAGCCAACAGCAGGAGGGATGGTAGAAAGCAATAACTTTGGTACATCTATTACAGGGAAACAGTTTCATACAATCTCATACCAAATTTAAAACATCACAATATCTGCAGTATATTTAGCACCACTGGTCCCGGAAAAGCAAGTAGAAACAGGTGCACCGATCACAGACTCTTGTTTGCAGCAGGTTCTTAAAGGAGGAAAACGGAATGAACATTTTGAGTTTTACCCTCTTTTGCAAATGGTTCCAGTCACTAGAAGCAGCAAACTGAAATGAAAGAAAGCCAAAAGAGGTGCGGGCTTTTGGGATGACTGAATTAGAAAAAATTGCCAGACCGTAAGTTACAATTACCGTTAGAGATGCTGAGTAGTGAGCAGAAATGGGGGATTTTGCCAGAGATGGTTTTATTAAGGAACTGATACTAGTGGATCAATCCGCGGGAATGGAGTAATGGCCAGCCGTCAAGAGAGTACAGGTTACAGTGATGGGTAAAGAAAGGTGCACCGGTGACAGAGTGGATGGCAGTGTGGTAGATTACATCAGCATAATCTAGGATAGGAAGAGTTATCATTTTAACCAGGATGTGCTTTGCAGGATGAGTAAAAGATACTTTTTTTTTTTTGGTACAGAAAACCTATTCTGGATCTGATTCTGGAAAGCAGTATTTAGTCAACAGAAAACGACAAAAGCTACAGATGTGGCGTGACGTGTACGAGCACAGATCGGTGACCATCTCGGGCAACGGTTTATGAAGTTATGAAGCAGCAACTTTCTCTAACTAGCTGCAGCTCCTCTTGGTTCCCTTAATGGCGAGCTGGATTGATTAGTGCAGGGAGGATGGGCGGCAGTGCAGCCTGCTGCCTCATTACTCTCAGTTTGCAGGTGTTCTCGATGCTTCGGTGCCCCTGCTGCCTTGGCACAGAGAAGACAGAGGACAGAGACCAGACCCACCTCGTTCATCTTGTACGCTGTGATGGAGGTCACGCAGGAAAGCACTCTTGCTCGGAATAAGTCGCTGGGAGTGACAGATGGAGTTGCAGAATGGGAGGGGAATCAGCTCAGCCTCAAAGTGTTTCATTTGTTTTTCATCTCAGGAAGGCGGCTGCGGGCTCACTTTTGATGACAGCACCCGCCAGGCCTGCTTTATGGTTATGTAAGGCACGCTGACTCTGTGTGTTAGAATTTTACTACATCTTGATGAAACTGAATGTGTGCACTGATTTTGTGTTGATTGTACATTTAGAAGAGTGCAATATGTCTCTGCTTTGGTAGGTTTATTGTGCGAGAACAGAAAAATAATGCATTCATGTAATTTTATCAAGATGTATTGAAATGCAGTAGAATGTCAGTTGTGCAGCAAAACGAAAAAGTAGATGGAGTCCTTCAAACTGCTGCCTAAATACATGTTCACTGTTTTGTTTTGTTTTTTATAAAGCACAACATGCATATGAAGCATACAAGGTACAGGACTTTGACGCTTGAAACAGGTTTAGACAACAAAAACACTTTTTATTTAAAAATAAAAATAAAAATCACAGTTTCAGTCACCAGAAGAAAAAATAAACATTCACTGGTGTGAACCCTCCTACAGTCAGGCTGCACATAAAAATATTTTTTGGATGTCAACATGCTAAACAATCATCTTTTGGTGTTATTTAGACAGATGCCGTTTTAGGCGAGATGTGATGAGTGAAGTCCATCTGTGCAAGAGAAGGTCCATTTATATGCATAAGCTTGCCATCATGTTACCCGTTATATACAATATACCTTTCCTTCCACTGTCTGGATGTTTGTTTTGTAACCAGATGACAATAAAAACTCTCCTTACAGTGAATAAAGTCCTAAACATGTACTCTTTGTTACCATAAAGAGCATCAGCTGGTACATGTAAGTATAAAGTTTCACCTCAATATTTAAAATGGCTTTTATCTCAGCATGATTGGCTTCCTGGCACCAAATACAGACCTGGTTGTGGTCAATAAATTGCTCACAGTCTCTCCTGCATGATGCTGAAGACTGGTCTGGATATAACTTACCACTCAGGTTAAAAAGCATCTTGTTTTTAGAGCCACTTTTGAAGGTATACAGGGGTTGAGTTAGGTAAGTCCACACAGTTAAAGTGTTTAAATTGAGGTTATTAACATTTTGGCAGATCCGTTTATTAGCGATGTTTCTTCATTATGTGATAAAACAGCTAATCCAGGCAGAATGACATCTCTATCGAAATGTATTTGCTGTTGCGAATGAGTAGCATATATGTGTAATTTGTAAGAGACGGGGTTGTGAAAGTACCTAATTGAACGTCATCAGCAGAGATGCTTAAAAATCAATGCACAACACAGATTTGCTCCTGCAAGCTGCCTCATCAGGTGACAAAATCTGAGGGAATAACGTCAGCCGAGTGGCCGTCTAGCTTGTCACAGGCGTCCTAATTGCCGCGTTACAGCAGGGACACACTAGAGACACAGGTCTCATTATTCCGACTTTTCATTTCACAAATACTGTGCAAATTCTTTCCTCCTGACTTCAACCACCACCACTTTTTGTTCAATCTCTGAGCGGAGTAGTTCTGGATCATCAACTCCATCTCCTCGCATTTGCATATTCTCTCCAGAGCCACAGAGTCCGCTCTTACTTTAGCTGATAGGGGAGTCCATCGCATTAAGAGAAATATTTCAGCCTCTGCCAAACGCAAGGATGCCACAGCTAAGCAACGTGACCACACCTGTTGTTTTAAGTCTCGTGAATTTATACAGCTTATTGTTGTGTGGCGCATTATCTTGACAATCTCTGCAGGCTTTAATTATTGAAACACTCCAAAGTGTTTTGTAGAGTTCATCAGTGCTCTGCAACACTCAACACAGGGCTGCCAAGAACCAAACGAGTAGGTGGGCGGGGGGCAATTAGAGTGTAGAGCAGCTTCCACTCAACTCTCGTCCCAGAGGGATTCTGTCCTCACATTGTGGTTCCAGTCGATAATTCAGCCCCTGGATTTAACCATTTGCCATCATATCAAACTGCCCATTGCCATTGTGACTGGTTTTTAGAGGGGCTGTACAAGAGGGCTGTCAGGGCGGAGCAGTGAGTTGAGATCAGCTCGTAGCTGAAGAACCGCAGTGTCATGGCTTTTGCTCAACTACTGATCAGTTAAGTGAGAATATTCAAGATGCTTTGATTACATGTCCTTCAAACTAACAACATAAATGAGTGTTTTCTGATCTGAGGCCATTGGCACATCTTTTCTATGTGCCTCCCAGCGCCACTGCATATGACTGTCACAAAATTGATTCATGAAAGTTTAAGAAGCTAAAACGAGTGTTGTTCAAGCTTAAAAAAATATACTTGTAGGACTTAAGAATGTCACAAAGTCTGAAAGTTTATGGTTGCTGATTGGCAAAATATTGAAAACACTGCAGACGACACAAAATAATGAAGTAAAACTAAGCCCCTTGGTTCTAAAAGTTGATTGAGGGAATATAATTCCTCCACAGCCAGCGACTTACTCTATCAAAAATGAGAGACCAACAAAAATGTGGAGCAAAAGAAATCAAAATTGGGAGTCACAGTAAAGGAGGATTCACAATATGATAATGGAACAGAGGCTAGCAGGAAAAGAAATCATTTTAAATAGCTAAAAAATAAAGAAAAGAAAAACTGTCAACACAAACACATGAACAGAAATACAGTCAACTGATGGTGTTGACTCTCTGGAGACAAATAACCAAACTGATCTGCAAAACACCAACCTCCTTACATGACCTCTCAGCCAACGGAGGGAAAACGTTACAGGTGAATCCAACAGCTCCGAGTTCATCTTATAGGATCCCTCTGACCATAACAAGGATGATGAGTTCATTGTTCACTTGGGTAATAGTTTTCAGTATATCAAATGTTTAATGATTGATACTTTCGATTCAACATGGACCAGATATCCTTGAGGTGAAGTTTATTGATTCTATATGTCCTATACACTTCAGAATAGGTCTGAATTTTGATCATTAACTTGAATTTAGTTTCTTAATCGCTGCAAAAGTTGTTAAAGTTTTCAAGGCCCTGACACACAAAGCCAATGGTTAACTTTCAACAAGTGTTGCACAGTTTGTAAAATACAATCTTAGTAGTTGGTGTTTGCATGAGGATCTGATGACTGGACTGAAAAGTTTCATCAACACATGGATCTGAACAGAAATGAAGACTGAGCGCACTCCAACCAGCCACAGGCTGTTTTCAAAACACATACTACATACTGCACACTGCTCACTGTATGTTCTACATAATGAATACAAAATGAATGATCAGTACGCCATATGTTCATACTGCAGTACACAGGCATGTTACTCAGTGCATTTTGCACTAACTGACAGCGACACCAAGATTACTGTTATTATCAGTATACATCTGAGGATTTTTTGGCATACTGCGGATTTTGCTTGTATTTACATACAACATACTACATACTACTTTTTAGTCAAATCAGTACAAACTGCTAGTATAGTATGTAGTTTTGAAAATAGCCATACAGTCTGAAAGCTGTGAAAGACATAGTGAGATGACCTTGAGATGAATATTTTGTCTCGCCTCTGTTAAATTTAGAAAGAAGATTGTAATCGTGTTTAAAAGTAAACTATGTTGCCTGATGAATGAAAGAGAAAACTCACACGGTCTCCTTGTTTTATGGTTCTAATGATGTCATTATTCACATGTTATACAAATGTAAGCACAGATTGTTTTAGGCATTTGAACAAATAATAGTCTTCCCTCTTTTTGTCTTATGAGCGTCTCTGCTCTGCTCACATTGCTGACCAGCCGCGGAGAAAAGACATTGTTACTGCATGTTTTTTGGATTAATGTTAAATGTGAGAGAGTATTTACATAAATGATACAACTCCGGCTCTAAAAACAAAACGCATATGACAAATTTCCATCAAATGCATTTACAAAACTAAATACACCAATTTAATAAATCAAAACACAATGAACTAGTTTGCTGCAAGTCAGCGGCCACACAGAGGAACATCACAAAATATCTGCTCATTAAATGGATGACTTGGATATTTTTAGCCTGTAACATGTTGGTATGAATAAATTATTCTACTTCAGAGCGGCTGCAGAGTGAGTCGCTTCAGTCAAACCATTTTCCTCTTGAACACATATAAAAGCACAACAGTGTTGTTGAGGACAGTCGTAAAGGTCACAGCAGTTCAACACAAACACAGTGTACAACGCCATCATCAACTGCCATTTATTAGTATCAAACCACTGCTACAAAATTACATCAAACAGGATGAAAATGGGCTTGCATACGTGCTATACATAATGTCGGTGTCAAAGGAATTAAAGTACATGAATTTCCTTATTTCTGGACAAATATCAATATATATATATTATATATATTATATATAGATATATCAATGCCACTTAATGCCATCATCCCAGTGATCTAGAGCCTACACTATGAATGTACAACTATATTCCAGTGGCTGAAAGACCTTTATACACATTTTGAATCAACATTTCCGTGCCAGACTTCTCATCACATTATTTTTCAGCATGTTTTTTAAGAGTTAAATTAAAGGAAACAAATTTTAAAAAAGAGATATAAAAGCCCAAACTAAGAATTTAGGAAGTTCCCATCAAAACCTGAAAATGCCTTTTTACACCTTTTTGTAAAATGAACAAAAATGGCATACGTAAATGTGTTAAGTCTACAGGAACAAACAGAAGAAGTGCTGCACTGCATACCTTGAACTCTACAAGAGGCCACTGCACTTTAACAAACAGCACTGAAGACACGTAATGAACGGGCGCTACTGAGGACACATTTTCTGTATCATTCAGTGCACATAAAACAATGTATGATCTGCCTTGTGAGGCATGAGAACAAATGCAATGGGATTATATTTACTGTCAGTCAAACAATGGCATTTTTCCTATGGCAGCTTCGTTCAATCCTTCACGAAAACTGACAATTGCCCGGGAGCTTCACGTGAAAACACTTCGCAGGATGTGATTCAGTCATCGCACCATGGAGAGACCTGGCTTAGATAGCTTCCTTTAAAACCCAGGCATTATCTCGGGCTCTGCATCATTGCCTGGCAACTTATTTTCCAGTTCAGTGGAAATAATGAGGGACAGGTTGACAAATACTTGGTGCACCCTCTTTTTAAAATAGCACGTACCTTCCTATATTGGCAGCTGCCACACTATCAGAGGGATTTCAAAGAAAATGGAGAGTCACACCAGTCAGAGATGTTTTTGTACCGATTGAAATGTTTGAGAGAAAAGAAGGGGCCAATTTCAAAAAACCCAAGCTTTTTTTTCTCTCTTTCCATTTAGAACTGAATGAAACTTGCCCGCAGACTGGTTATAGAGAAAGAAAATTCATGTGGGTTTTTTTCTCTCTCTGCCTGTGTCTGACAGAGGAGTAGCTTTTGCCTGCTGTGCAACAAACATATCTACCAAACTAGATACTAGCACTCAAGATACAGAGGTTTTTTTGATACTGACAACTCAGTATGCTGCTCAGGGAAGAAGGACGGTGACTGCAGGAGCCAGGCAGCCGCTCCAGTGTGTGGTATGACACAATCTCCAAGTTAAAACCGACAAAGGCACAGGAAGGGTTTCATTAACCGCGAGGTCAGGAGGAATCCCTCGCTCACAACTCCTCCACTCTGCTCCCTGTTCATGCTGGCCACAGACGCCTTTGTGAAGAGTCAGAAAACACTGTGACACCATGCTAAGCATCTCCATAACCTACAGAGTATGCTGCTTTAATTTTGCTGCTGGGTGTATAAAATGATTTGCAGAATAAGAAATGCAAATTTCCAGCATTAACAGTCAAACCACAATACACTGTGATGCATATGCTGGTAACATATGCTGACAGGCTGAATATTTGTACCTGCAAAACAAAATCTTTGTCAATATTTATTCATGTTTGTCTTTAAAGACTGTAAATACCACTTGCAATATATTGCATATTCCCCCCACTGCATCAGCTGTCATCTGCAAAACAGTATTTGAGTTTGTCACCGTGTTTCTTACAGTGACATCCAGAGTCACACATAATCTGCAAAATATTTCTCACTGTTTGTTTAAACTCGTTTTTTTCCAAGCTGTTTCTCTCACCGCAGCAGGGACATTTCAGATAGAGTCAGGTACAATACGTCAATCACAGAAAAGATTAACAAATGTACCTGTCAAACACGTCTCTGCCCATACTGGAGAAGTGAAAGCAAACGAGGGAAGATCATTTTTCCGAGCAGTTTGACCTGATAATACCCGGGATGGAGATAATTTGAACCCTGTGTCTGTTTCCCTGGAAGATAAATACACACAATTACACTGAACTTTCACTATGCATTAATCATGATTACTTTAATTATGATGACATTTAACTATGTTTTATTCATTTTTCATTTGTATGCTCTGCTAGTTGGGGGTTAAATGTGTCAGAATAGCCGTTGAACAAAACCACTTGTCTCAAACAACTACAAATACAAACCTCATAGTTATATGAAGAGCCATAGCTTTCTATGATGTGATTGAATGTTTGGATGATGTCATAAATAGCCAAAAAAGAGAAAATTGATAAGTAAGAAATGATTTTGTCAATCTTATATTTTCGGCAGGTAAAAGAATGTATACAGGAGCTTTAGCCTGTCGTGGCAATAATGCTCTAAATAGGATTTACGATTGGTAAAATACTTTAAAGGCACATTAAGGACAGTACTTGTTCCCCTTCAGGAGTTTAAACATACGTTGTTTCAGAATGCAACAAATCCAAACTTTGTAATGAATGTATTGGGACAGAGCGGTGTGATTCTGGTATGTTGGGGTGAGAGGAAGAGGATGCTTGAAATGGGCAATTTAAAAATCCAGGGTGGGGATTGTGGAGCCGTAATAATACACGGCAGCATGAATATTTAAAATCCTCTTATCTTAAATTTAAAAGTGGAGAGATTTTTTTCCCCTCCTCTGCTGTCAGCCGGGAGCCTGAGGTGAGGCAGCGTTCTCCGCAGGTGGGTGGCGTGGCCTCTTTTCAGCTCGTAGATCAACACCACTTTTTCAACTGAACTTTTAAGAGGTAGGTCATACAGCCGTGGATGTTTTAGTGAAGAGCGTATTGAGGTCAGAGGATACTCGAAAGCTTTGTGCTGGTGAACAAAAAAAAAGCCGTGATAGACCCTAGATGCATTATGGGATTGAATGAGCAGTGATTTATGTTTGTAAATACCTGCAGATCATATACATACTGAGTGACACGCTCCAGTTGATGATTATGTTGCATTGCAAACTGTGGTTAATCCTATGTACTGTGGCATCTGGCCATCTGGGCTCAAGAGGATTTATACAGAGTTTGAGGGCAGAGTGGAAGGGATCAAATATGCATGATACTGCAAAATTAAGACGACTCAATAACTCACACTGTTTGAACAGAAAATAGTCCAGCAGTGTCTGAGCTGGGATCATCCAGTACGGGGTTCAAAATGGCCCAGTAGCGTCTCTGAAGGGGAAATAAACCAAACACTGAAAGGTTTACATCCTGTGAGTGATCAAACACAATATTTAATTTTTAATAATAATGTGAATTTATACTAGGTATTACTGTAAACACACACCAAAAGATAGTTTTTAGGAAGTCCTGTGTATAAGTTGGGTGATCAAGTTCACCTTTTTGTATCTGCATCTATGAACAGAGATTGATTTACTCCAGGTCACAATAAATGATAACAGAGCTCAACAGTGACCGCCCACTCTCTAAATGACTCTAAATTTCCCATTCATTTCCCCTGCTGACTTATATAAAGAGTTTCAAACCTGGCAAACCGCCCACCTGATGAATTGTGACCACAAAACATTTGATTGAGAGAAGAAAAAAAAAGGAAAGCTGAGAGAAAGGCAAAGATACAAGCCTGTGTATATAATTCTTCTTAAGAGTGAAGGAACTACTCATCCCATAAACCAAACACTACACTCCAGTACATGACGTGACTTGTAGTGATTTTTACCTTTCGACACTTGTCATTTCTAAAAGAATGTAGCATGTTTAAAAGGGAAGTCATATTTGCTCTGCTGTGAACAACGCTAACGACTGCTGAATTTAATAGTATTAGTAACTCGAAAGCCAACCTCGCTTTTTCCAGGACGGTAAATATTTCCATGGTAACAAGCTCCACCAATCAGGACATTGCAGTTACACTGTAGGATTGTGGGTAGTGCAAACCCCATTATTCTTGGGCTTCCGTTGGAGGAAACGAATTTTCATTTCTGACTTCCTTCTCCACGTGCCGCTTGCTGTTTACAGTCTGACGCAAGAATGGAGTTGGAGTTGAGAGACCACATCTACCAGCGGATCTTTTCACAAGTGGCCAGTTTACACGCCGTTAACATTTAACAGTCCGCCGTTAATTACGGAAACTACAAAAGACTACAACCACAAAACCAGGGCTTTTCTGGTACCAAGATTTCCCTACCTTGCCTACAGACTCTCCGTTCAGGAAATGGAGAGTCTATTTATAGAGACTATGGGTAGTGTAGTACAACTATGTAAAGCAAAACAAGGCTGATACCATATGAACTTTTGGCTTTACAGGAGAATAAGCAGTATCATTGTTTCACCATCAGCTATGACATTCTGATAATCTGCTGATAATCAAATTCTCTGTAGGAAAAATGAATGGGGTTTTTACCGCTGGAACCACACTGTTGAGCTCTACACAAATCTACATTACTGTTTGTCCAAATTAGTATTGTCATTGTGATCAATGACTGTAAAGACTGACAAAACGATAGCTCCTTAAAAGTGAAGCCAAAACATCTTGGCTGACTGATTGCCATCTGTTGGCTGGAAACATGCAGTGCAGGTCATAAATGTTAGAACCTTCCAAGTCAGCAGACAGGACAAGGGCCAAACAAGAGAAAAGAAAAGAAACAAAACAAAACAAACAAATAAAACAAAACAAAAAATCTGCAAACATTATTTCTGTCCTTTTATGTAGTTCTTATAGCCCTCGGAATATTTTGGCTTCACTTTTGTACAGTTGGAGGAAGTGTGGACCCATCATCCGTCTTTATTCACAGTCATTGACTGTAACAATTACATGAAAAGTGGAATTATATTACGTGTTGACTGCTGTGTAGTTGTCTATTTCTGATAAAAATCTGTTAAAACACATCTTCAAAGCTGAAAAAATCAGATATTATGTAATTGGTTCTCAATGGATCCAATTAGACGGTTAGTAGCGTAAACCTTAGCCATAAACAGTAGCCAATTTCAGCTAACATAGGTTAATTCAGGCTAACGTTACAATGTCACAGAAAAAAGCTGCTGCTCAGTTTGCAAAACCTTCAGTCACTTTTAAAGATCCTGACTGAAGTGATTACAATATTGGTGTGTGAAAAATATACCTGAGGAATTCTCACTGTAAGTCGCTAGCTGCTAGCTTTAGGTTTGACTGTTGTTAGCCACATAAAATGTCTATTTTCCAACTGACAGCAAAAATACCTCATACTTGCTACAATTTTAAAAAATCCAGACGGCACAGAGTTGGTTTTTCTTTTCTTAACAAACCCTCTTTGGACAAATGTACAGACACCAGCTTGCAATGTGTTATGAAACATTATGTTTTAAGGAGGACATTGTTGTGACGGTGCTCAAACCCTGTCCCAGTGATACGGCCAACCCCATTGAGTGCTCATGAACTCAGATATGGGTTTACATTGTAACATGAAGACTTTTATTGCAAATAATAGTGACTCGAATAAAAGGGACTTGTTAATACCATTTTTCAAAGTAATTAACATCCAGTACATTTCATATGGAATACTAGCATGGTATTAACTGCTTAGACAAGCAACCAACATAACTCCAGACTGTCACCAATGTGCCACAATAATCATCATGACTCTGAATAGCAGTTGTTTTAGTTTTATCAGCAAAGTTGATTTAAATAAATCACAAACAAACATAGCCTGGTGGTCTGTAGGAGGTATGTGTATTTTTAGACCAGATTCAAGAACCAAAGGTTTGGAAAAAAACTGATTCCATTCATAAAAAGTATGAATATCTGTAAAATGGCCACCTCAAAAACACAGGTTAACTTTGACATGCAGCACAACCATACTCTCTGCACATCGTCAAACACGCAAGTGTGTGAAAACTATGACTACACACTGGCTCTAAAGATCAAAAGGTATCCTATTTTTCTCCAAATATACACACATTGATGCTGTTCTATAATACTGTTATATTGGTTCACACCCTCTCTCTTTCAAAAAGTAGGTAATTTGATTGCAAACATTGTTCATTTTAATGTACTCATCTGACCAAAAAGAAAAAAAAGAAAGAAAGAAAGAAAAAG
>JAQFJB010000020.1:13897033-13909164 GCA_029874875.1 Naso minor
ATTATCTCCACAACCAAAAAAGCGAGGCAGTTTTTGGGATGTACTGAAAGATGTAACTCCATCCATCGGGCATCTTATGCACCTCAACTGTCCAGCTGAGGGAAAATATGGAGCGAAAGGAAGGGCGGATGTAAAAGCAGAACCTGATCTCCACAAGCCATCACATGTCCCCCCCATTTTTTCTTTTTTTTTTCTTTTTTCTTTTTTTTTTTTTTTTACAGTTGTAAAGATGATGACCTGATGAATGTATGACATGTTAGATAAAAAGATCTCCCAATAATTGCCAGAATTAATATTAAGCATGCTAAAGCTTGAGTTTGATGCATAAATGTAGAAATGAAACAGCCATAAATTATCTTTAATTTGAGCACTATCTCTCTCTGGTTCATCACACTCCTTGGACTGGATGATGTATGACTGTGTTGCATCACACTTGTGGAAAAATCATGAGCAATTTCCAAGCCGATCGTGCCCGAATGCAGGAACAAAGTCGTCATTCATTAGGAAGAATTTACTCGCATAAACAATGCTCGGATGTTTACCACCTGGAGTGATGTGTAACTGAATAGTGCATACATATACATGTGCAGGGTTGTTAGTTAGTGGAATGAGCATGCTTGTTCACACACATGCTGCATACCTCCAGTCCCAGCCCAGTGGTAATATTTCAGAAATGCAGGGCTATAAAATCAGGCTGTAGCATATATCTTCCAGGCTCCCCACTTGACTGGTGCAGTGGAGTCGGTCAGCGGGGGAGCAGCAACACAGATTTCATCAGCTCAGTAGTTTACAAAAGACAGGACACTTCCAACACCTGCCTGCTGCTTTCAGTTCAGCTCAGTAGTTACAAAGTGATGGTTTCCTGCGGCTGCCGACGTGTTCAGGATCACTTAGGACTAAGTGACGGTGAAGAGGTTGGTTTAGTTTTTAAACAAACAAAAGGTAAACCAGCCGGACCGGCCAGAGAAGTGAGGTGTTAGTTAGAAGATGCTTTTTTACTCAAAAGCAAAGAGAGTCTGAAAGTTTGTTGTTTTTTACTGCATTAATCTCACAGGTACAAAGTGTTACTGTACATGCCACAATCATTGTATTGGCATGGCGGGGGAAATAAATAAAGACAAGGGGGTGGGAGGATGTGGGAGGGGGGAGGAAGCAGGGGAGAGCGGCACAACTCAAGCTTCTCTCCGTGAACGTCAGTCAGGTCAACACGAGACGCTTTCTGGTCAGTTAGGGTGGAAATGTGTGTGGTGGTTTGGAAGACGGAGTCTGGAGCAGAAAAAAAGGTGTGGAAGTATCCGTTACTGATGTGCCATTACCCACGAGGGCCTGAGTGTGTGCTGATGAACATGTTGGAGGAGGCAGGAGGTCGTGCAGGTGGTGGGGAGTTGAGGGGGGGCAGCACTTGTAGTCTGGCAGTCAGTTAGTCACTCAGGCGTCTCTCACTTGCACGTGTGGACGTCATAGACGCGCACGCACTCCTGACAGCTGACGTAGCAGCACCAGTGGAAGATGCAGTGGCACTTCTCTTTGCGCTTCTCAGTCCGGGTGTTGTGGCCACGGCCGCAGCACAGCAGGTCGCAGCCCTCGATCCCGTGCGATGACACGTTGCAGGCTCGGTCGCGCGTCCCGAAGGAGCCGGTCTCTGGGTTGGGCTCGCAGAAGTTGGGTGAGCCCTCGTAGTAGACCAGGTCACGCTCAGTGGGGTGCTTGAAGAAGTTGTACTTGACTCGCAGCGTCTCGACCCAGCCACGGGACTCACGGTGCTTCTCCACTACCATCTCTGAGGCGCTGTCGTACTTGTCCTTCAGGTAGTCGCCCAACATGCGGAAGTCCGGCTGCGCCCACCAGCATGTCTTCACCTCGCAGCTTCCTGACAGGCCGTGACACTTACAGCGCAGGTGCATGTGGTCCAGGATGGTCTGAGGAACACAAAGGACACTTTAAAGATCACTTTGTATGGGTTTTGAAAGGAACTACTTATCCATAGTTAGTGTACTGCCTACTAGGGATTCAGTATTGGTATCGGTCCAATATTGGACAAAATTACTGAATCAAATATCGGAAAGGGGAAAAAGTAGAATCTGTCCAATTTATTAGCCTAAACTCTCCCATGAATGCTTAATCAAACTGTGTGCGACAGTCCATAAAGAGAGATGTCAGCACAATACAGACTTGTAGCACGGGTCATGTGACTAATTTAAAAGGTTAGGTTACGCAACGTGCTTCCATACAGATGTATTATCTATAGCTTTGATGTTTAATGGAAGGCTGTATCAGATTGATATCGCTATTAGCAGATACTCAGTGTTGTCTGATCGGTATCGGACATGAGAGAGAGGTATCGAGTCATCCCTTCTACCGACAGTCGATGGTGGTCGGCACCACCCCAGTTTGGAAAAGCAGATGAGGTACCAGTTTGGGGAGCAGAGCAATAAACTGCTGCGGGCGAAGACAGCAGCAACACACATTTTATCATGATCACTTTAAGTGAACGCTACATTTAGCATCTGTTCACCGTTTTACTCCAAGGTCAGACAACTGTGTTATGTCTCTCTCAAGCCACCGGACTCCTTTGACAAAAGCTGTAGTTTTACATCACAGATCACAGGAGTTGCTAGTCTACTGCTGCTCTATTTGAATTGTTTCTTTGTCTTAATGTGAGCCTTCCATGAATTCAATCTAAACTCTGACAACGCTGTAGTCGAGCGATAACAAAAGACCAGCAACTTATGTGTTCTGTAAGGTAAAAGTACTATTTTTGTTAATGGAGTTTCATGGCTTGAAAGAGAGCGTATTTGGAAACATCGACTGACAGCAAAGTTAAACAACAAAAATAATTTAAATAAAGAATATACTTAAACTGACACTGATCATTCGAAGTGGTTCTTCTTTTAGATGGCTAAAATATGTTTTTCTGCTGTCTCTGACCACAGCAGCTTTCAT
Source organism: Naso minor (assembly GCA_029874875.1). Taxonomy (NCBI): domain Eukaryota; kingdom Metazoa; phylum Chordata; class Actinopteri; order Acanthuriformes; family Acanthuridae; genus Naso; species Naso minor. The sequence continues at coordinate 13,899,977 of JAQFJB010000020.1, forward strand.
GCTGGTTCACCCAGTGCCTCTCCAAGCTGGGTGCATCTGACCGCTGTCTATTATAAGTAATACACTGACTATGGATAAGAACCTCATGCAACAGCATCACTTTAAAAAACTTCAACTGTGCCTTTAAAACCAACATCAGCTCTAAACTAGACTTGCTTTAATACAGTTCCTGGTTAGTAATTAAACATCTACAAATTTTTAAAATATGTTCATTTGCCCATTTTCTATGATAATCAGATCAAAATCTACTCTAAATGTCAATACTAGATATTTAAATATTGCTTTATCTAACTGAAAAGCAGCAGTTTAGCAGCCTATTAAGTATCCAGCATTGTAAAGATTTCATAACCCATTTTCTTTATGCCATAAAGCAAAATTCTACAAAAAAATGTCCAATGACACTCCAGAGTCACCACAAAAACTGTCAAAGTATCTTCAACTTCTTAAATCAAGAAACTTCCTCTCTGCAATGGATTCACCAGTGTGTAACCAAGAAAACTCCCCATACATGTCTTGAGTCAGAGCTTTGGAATTGACGGTTTTGAAGATTTTTGACTTGTTTTGTTTTGTTTTGTTTTGTTTTGTTTTGTCTCGTCTCTCATCTACCACAAGAATGCACTTTAGCTGCTGTAAATTCAAGCTGACTTACGATGGGAAAAGTCATGTCTCAAACATTTCTGGCCTACAGGGGTGTAAATTTCATACTGAAAAGATAGATTTATGTTGGAGCATCCCTTCAGAGTTTAATTAACTTAAATTCACTGGTCTTAATTTGATGACTCAGTTCTTTTGGGGCAGTGATATCATTCACCACCAAGCAGGATCTGTTAAAATTTCATGGTTAGAAATTCACAGGAAATTCAGTAATGCAGACAAACAAAACCACTAAAGACTCACAGGGCAGGCCAACAAAAAACAAAAATGCCACTGGCTGCAATTTATTAAAGTGTCATGCAGCTGTGAAGTACAGAGGCTCTGCGCTGCTGCTAATTCTCTCTGAAGTCATCGGCTCACAGCGTGAATGTGCTGCCGCGGGGCCTGTTTTACCTTTGTGTTTTCATTTTGTTGTGCTTTAATTCAACAGCTATATTTAGCTGCAGAATTCCCCCAGCTGGGACGGAAGGCAGGTGGCTGGGGCACCTCTGGGTGAGGAAGGGGCGAGTGGAGGCAGAAGTTGGGGTGGATGGACTGGTGACATCACACTGTGGAGCTTGTCATGCCAACATCAAGCCCAGAGGCCCTCCAGGCTAAATAATGGAGCGTGAGAGGGCCAGGTGGAGAGGAGAGGAGACTCTTGACAGTCCTGCTGCTCACGGAGCTCCTGTGGCCTCCCTGGCTGCTCCTGTGTGCTCTGATCAAAGGGTTGCCTTGTTGCCGTGTGGTCCCTCCATTTGCCCCTCAGCAAGCAGCCGGGGAGCCTATTTTCCCCAAGCAGTGACAGCAGCCAGTGATGTTTTAAGTCGGAGCTGATTTCCTTCTTTTCCCCCTCAACTCACTCAAGTTATTTGACTGGCAGGGAATTTTTCATTGGGATGCAAGGCATGAAAGGCGAGGTGTGGTGGCAAGGTGGGAGGGAAGGTGTTGCTCAGATCAGTAATTAACCAGTCATTCAAAGTCAAGTGCTCATTTTCAAGTGGGAGCTCAGAAATGTGCGGACAAGTTGAGAACCAAATCCCCAACCGTCACATGAACAATTAGTAATCCCCGACAGTAATGTTTCCCGGATGAATCCTTTTGAAGGACAGTCGGATCATTGTCCATTGTTTACTGCATCTCCATTTCAGTTTACCCTGTTGCTACAATGCACAGCACAAGTTGTGCTGAGGTTGGGTAATTAAGATGATCTGTTTCAGTCCTGTGAAACACTCCCATCCTACAATAAACATCCTATAAACTGTGCTTAACCATAGCTTGGTTTCCATCACCCTGTTCAGTTTTTTGCGCATTTTGAAGTATTGCATTGGAAAAGGAATGGAAAGACCAAAATTTGGAAAAAAAAAAAAAAAAGAAGAAGAAAGAAAATTAAATGGTATTTAAGGGTAAGGTACTTTATTAATCTCCAATTTTCAGAATATCTAACTTCTGCGCCTTATTGCACCGAATTTCCATTATAAACAGGATATTCAGGCAGGATAAAATGTTGGGAAGAAATTAATTTGGACCAATAAGAAGTTGTACGTATTATAACAAACGTGATGAGGATTACTGTGATATAGGCTAACGCTGACCTAACTTTAGCCTGTAAGCAGAGGTACCAACTTTCAAGCAATAAACACACACATCTGCCCCTTTTCACACTCACTCAGGCCACACCTCCAATTTCTCATGCCATCAAAACCAAAACATGGAAAAAAAAAATAAATAAATAAATAAACAAAGAAACTAAATTATTGGACTTTTTCTGGCTAACACAGCTAAACAGGTGTGACCAAGGATGGGATCTAAAAGGCTTAAAAAGACATATTTCATTTCAGGTGGACTTCTTAAAATATAAATGTGAAAAAAACCATGACTAGCATTTACTATATGACTCAGTGACTGGGCCCGAAGGACCCTTTTTTTTTCTCTCCCGCCCTCATCTCTGCCTGATGAGATTTGCCATAAGTGAGATTTAGCACAGGGCATCTACGCCGAAACCTCTATGAATAACAGTGAAGTAAAGGAGCACTTTTAAAAAGAAGGAATGGCCATAATTGTCAAGCACCCATTCCTGCTCATACCTACGAGTGGTGATTTCCATGCGATCGCAACAGCTAAAGCCTGGTATCATTCATTAATGCCCTGGCTCCTCATTACTGTCTCCTCACACTTTTGAAAGACTCATTACCTGCATAATGGAATAGTGCTTAGAACAGTCAGACCTTTCCTTAGTGTGAATTAATCACCTACATGCACAGACAAAAAGGGAATTCTCACATTAAATATTTAGAAGCTTCAAGCTCTAGCTTTCTACTTTTTCAAACTTCTAAAAGGTCTACTTTCATGAGGTGCTATGGCATTATTGAAGACTGCTGCGGTGTATTTCATGTATCTGAAAGGCCAGTGTGGAAAAAACGGGGAGGAAGAAGAACAGAGATATACTTACAGTTGACTGTGACTTTTACTGTTTTGGTGTCAGGAGAGGCGATGTCATTTAGAGCGCTGCATTCGTAGTCTCCAGCCTGGTCCCTTGTGATGCCAGTGATGTTAAGATATTCACCACTGTCATACTTCCTGGCTGGAAATAGAAAAATGAAGGCAATATTCTTAAGCTGTGTGAACAAAGACTACAAACACAGCACACATATGCACTCACATGCACATACACACACACACGCGCAGAAATTTAGAATACACATGTACAGCTCTGGGCTTTCTGTAGCCTGTAGTTAGCATGTGGAAAACCCTCATTTACAATTAATAGCTTCCAGGTTTAAGCCGAAGGAGAAGATGTTATATGATTAGGTATTGTACTGAACTCCTGATTACCTTCCCTGCTGCCTAAGATAGCAGCGGATTTGCAGTGCATTGATTAATTCATAATAATATGGTGGCAGAAAGTAATAATGGTGTTTTCCCACTCATCATTTGCTCAACTCCTCTCTGCAGTTACAGCTACTTCCTGGAAGACAGACAAATTCGATGGTTCAGTGCACATGTCAGTGCTTTTTAGTTAGCTAACGGAGCCAAAGGCAGTTGCAGCAAAGCACCATGACTGACATATTAGCAGGGGTGGAGTGCATCCAAAAAGCTGGAGGGAGTAAGAATCCACACAAACATGTCCACTCCAATCAACTAAAGACGTATTAAAATACTGTATTTTTCCACTGTTTGATGGGACAGATGATGAATGTATTGTAAATGTGTTCATAAGTTTGGTGGGAGAGAAACAATAATGAGATACAGTATGTTGTCAAGTGTCATTGAGCGAGAATAATCAAGAAGAAAAACACAATTATATCTAGAACAAAGAACAAATCATGTTGGTTTCAACCAAAAATGTCAAGGGTTTTTGCCTGGGCAGCATGCTGGTTATTATATTATTTGACATTAAAGCTGCACTAATCAATTATCAAATTGACAGGAGGGCTGAAGAATTTTGAGAAAAATATCTAATTGCAATTATTTGGACTGATATTGCAGCTGTAATATGATTTTGCTAAATATTTGCTGCTTTACTTGTTATTTCATGTTTTTCGATGTATTCATGTACTTTATGTATATTTGTACGTATGGCTGTTCGCTGTCTGTCGGAAACTTTTATGACCGTGCTGCTGCCTGTCTTGGCCAGGACGCTCTTGAAAAAGAGACTTTTAGTCTCAGTGAGGTTTTTCCTGGTTTAACAAAGATTAAATAAGTAAAATAAATCATTTGTGATAATGTTCCTGTGTCCGACTTCCTGTATGACTTGATCTGCTCTGTGCAGCTTGACGGGGCTTCAGGATAGATTCAGCGCATATTTTTGAAACAACAACAACAGAAATATTCTCAGCGGAGATTTGGGATCATTAAAGAAAATCTTTGTGTTCATTTGATTCCAAGTCACACTCTGGTAAGAACTGCTTTCCATGATTAAACTGTTGAACTATGCAGCAGCTTTTGTGTGTTAATTTGTTAATATGCACTTTTGTATCTCTAGAGTTTTCAAACATGTCTTGTTGATGTATACAATTGTGTGCTTTTGTCGTTTTAAAATGTAATCAGGGCGTCCTTGTAGCAGGGCTTGCTTCCAATGGCCTCTCGTGTTTAAATAAATGGTTAAATGAAAATAAAAATATTTACTTAAAACCTTTCCTGAAATGTAAAATAATGGAAATTCAGACATGTGAATAAAAATGTGCTTGATCACAATTAACTCTTGACATTTAGATTGTTTAATTCCACTCAGAAAATTAATCATTGGACCGCCCTAATTTTGACATGCACTTATCATGTAAACATAACTGCGTCTCCCTGCGATTCTGAAAATCGCATTAGGTAATGTGGCAATTTTGATTCAATTTTGACCATTTGTGCAGCCCTAAATGACAGGAAATTGATCAGCATCTATCTTAAGAAATGTGCTATCACCAGGCACCAGTAAAAACAAAGAAAAAACAATATTTCTTTAGAGGAGAGTCGCATAAACCAAATAGGGAATACTAATAATGAAACCAATTCGACCAGGTATGCTTGAGCGATAAATGGTTATAGGATCTCTGCAGGCATGGTTGTGTGTGTATGTATTAGAGCCACTGTGGCAGATTCTCCCCTGACCGCAGATAATTCCCCACTCAGTAGTGCCCAGTGTGAATTCTATTTGTGGTATATACAGCTTTTCAGGGTGGTAATGGTGGTTTGGGATGGAAGGTGTGTGGATGCATTTGGAAGGCATGGGGATCAAACACAGTGCACAATCAAGCAAAGCTGAGCTCAACATACTGTTCAGAAGACCACAGAGACGCGACACTGACTCAGCAATATCTAATAAAAGAAGAGCCAAAATCAAGACAATCCACGCTTCTGGAGTGGAAACACTGCCAGCCCGGGCTGCCAATCTCTCTTGCAAGTGAGCTGAATACTTATATAATGCCACTTCCTTCTTCTGCAAACCTGCTGGCTTTATATGTGCTAGCTTTTATGTCAAAAATCTAGAAACTGAAGGCATGTCGATAATGAGCTTCCCTGTCTCTTCTCAAACTGTTGTGGTGGCAACAATGGAGTCCTGGCAAAGATATTGGTGGCTACACAAACAACAGCAAAAGGGAAGAAAAATGTTTGAAAAACTGATCCATAAACAAGCAATGGATGTGTCCGGGGAAAAAAAGGGCCGCTGACACGCCAAGAGAGCACAGCGACGAAGACATACCAGAAATGGCTCTATTTATTTTGGTACTGCTCGACTCAAGGCAGTGCTTTATACCACAAAAGAAGATTTTATTTTTTTGGGGAGTGGGGATTGTTAATTCAATCTCTGATGTCAGAGGGGGTGTGCATTACAGAGATGTCAGTAACAGTTTTACTATGTGTATAATGGTACAAAAATCTCTCATTTTGTTCTATGTACCAGTATGTTTTGGAAACAGCCCTATTTGGTAGAGCAAACACCTTTGATTTCCTTCTGTTGACTATTACTATTCAGTGTTGTATAGTACACACAATCATGGATTGCAAAATGGATAAAAACAAACATTATATGGTCTTGACCAGTGCTGCCACACTATACTTACTGATTACTCCAAATATCCGACTGATTTACAGCTATGCTTTGCACCTGTAGCCACAAAGTTACTGAATTTTTTCCCCCTCTTATCCGTGTGTATTCTGCACACACACAGCTGTACCAAATGACATTTTTTAATATTTAACATTCCTATTGAGGTTTTTGAAGCTTTTCATGTCTATTTTTTAATTAAATCAATTTTCTGTGATGAATATAATTTGTCAGTCTTTGTCAACATAAATATATATAATTTAAACATGTTTTTATGTACGCTTTTAAAGCTCTCATGTAGTTGTCTCTTACTGTTTGTTGTTGTTTGTTTCCCGCCCAGTCTGCTATCTGATTGGTTATGTGTCATGAGTAAAAGTGACTGGACACAGACTGGAGTTGCTCTGGTGAGCGAGCGCAGCTGTTCTTTGAACAAGCGACAAACCTGCACAGCAACATGGAACTGCCAAAAACTGCAGTTCTTCTGATGACCACTTGAGGCTGGCTCGACAAGCAAGTCAATTCCCATAGAGCCCCATGTTAAAACTTCCAACTTTACAGCAGTAAAAAAAAAAAAAAAATGAAACAAAACAAAAAAACCCATGTGGTTGGAGGCATGAATTTTTACTCTCTCATTTACATGAAGTTATAGTTTAGCAATTAAGTTGTGCATAATTAGGGGAATGGCTGTTTTGAGTGACAACAGCTGCTAGCTGTCTGTAAGGCGTCACAAAGTGGTTGGTAGCAATGTTTATTCTTCCCAGCACCAACCCTCTCATCCAAATACGGTCACCTCTTGCTCAAAAACAAGATGGAGGCATCCATAAACCATAATCCAGGTTTCAAAAGAGCATTCCACAAACTAATGGCTGATGTCAGGGATGCTAGGTCCCCTACGTAACATACTGTGTATGGTTTCGGAAGAAATGCAGCCGATACACAGTAGCTGAGGTTGTAACAAACATAATATATGTTCAAATTTGAATAAGTGCCCTGCTTGGTACAGGATGTAGAGCAGTGTGTGCACATGTACACTAGCTGGTATGTGTGTCACTCCTGTCTAGTGAACATAACAACACTAAAGTCAGATAAATTCATCTTAATGAGAGTCTGCATGTTGAGAGCACAGTATGGATTTTTAAAACCATGAGTGGTTCCACCCTGTCTAGCTTGTTTAGTGCATACAATGATAAATGCTACAAATCACAGAAAGTCCACGGCAAGAGTTTTGTCTTTTTTGGCACTTTATAATGTTTGTTCTGGAGAGGTGATTTATAAACAAATTTTACTTTACTTTATTTACTTATTTTTGAATGGTAAAAGAATGGCAGGCTTCCACGGGGCTTCATGCCTCAATAACCTTTGTAGATTTCTCCCACAAAACTTCCATGGTTGACCTATACACTGCCCTTAATGCACAGCAAAACTGTATTATACTGTAATGGGGAATTATGATACGCAGGATGTGGAAATCCTCTGTGTGCATTTGTATCTTTTACTAAGGCAATAAAATCAAAAGCACTGCCCTATGAGGCCAAGTATGCTTGATGCCTCTAATACCGTTTTCTAAATAGCTGAATCAAATGCACTGGCTTCCACCGGAAAGAACCAAAATTTTTGTGCCACATTCTGGGGGACGTTGGTTGCAGTCAAGCTAAACTAACACACTCCACAGCAATGCAACTACTGTAATCACTTTACAACTAGCACTCAAAACAGTAGAAAAGAAACCTTTTAGATGCTATATTTTGAACAAGTATAAACTATTGAGCTGTGCAAAACCTCATCACGAACAAAACTAACAGCTTAGTTATAAGATTACGCTTGGCAGTCTCATAAACTTTAAATCTACTACGAATATAGCCACTAAAGGTGTAGCTAGAAAAACTGCATTCAGCCAGCCCGTCTTTTCCTTCAGGGCATCGTATCAGCGGAATTCAGTACCTCAATCAATTAAAGAGCTCCCAGCATATCACTCATTTAAGTTTAATGACAAGAAAACCCTTTTTATATAGTGCACAATTAAATAAACATTGTAATACACATGAGAGAAAAAATTGGTGATGCTGTTAAGATGCTCTGTGCTGGGTTTAAAAAAATCTTCAAACGTCCAGTTCTGAGGCAACATAGAACATACAATAATTTTTCTTGTGGCCCTAGCCTTTCTGGACCAAGGAATTGTGCCATTATTGAATATAATCTGAGACACAATTACTCAAATTATGAACTTTATTTTTTCCAGACAAAACACAGAGTATGTACCGATGTAGAGAAAATGAAGATGACAATTAAGGCCAAAAAATCTATAGAGGAAAGGGGTGATGAGATTGTACAGAAATAAATCGTAGCACATGTAGTAGCTACTGTATATTTATGCAGTTATGCATTTATGCATAAATCCAGTTTAAAAAAAAAACAAAACAGGGCAGTTTTATGATCTAAATGATGATTAAGATAGCTGAAATAAGGATTCAAACTACACAAAATATTAAAATAAAACTTTGTTTTCTACATTTTAAACTTTTGAGAACATAATTCTCATTGGAACACATTATTTACTTAATCCATATGGACTCACTAAAATATCTTTTCTTATGCAAGACATGGAATGTTGATAGCAGGAGAAACAGGTGTTTTTTTTTGTGGAACGAGCAATGGCTCTGTTCATTTTCGGTACCCCAGTGAGTCATGCCAGTTAGCCTACATACACAAATACCAATTCCCCAGAACTGTATGTCTAATTAGATTGTAACCATTATTAATGCCATCACACCTTTTAGTAGCTTTCCTGCTAGTACATGTCAAAACGTCTCCTGTAAAAAGGCCCGTACAGTTTCTGGAACAATCGATGCTAAAAATTCAAGGATCCGTGTAAATTGAACAATCATGAGAAACAGGTGTGAATAATAATGACTTCCAGCCTGTAGTGGTAAAAGGCATGTATGGCTCCAATTAAACCGACAGAGCAGAATTTTACAGAAAGTTGTGGACTCTTCTGATGTGAAAACAGCTTCTAATG
>JAQFJB010000020.1:13917393-13929972 GCA_029874875.1 Naso minor
CTGGCTATCCAGCGAATAAATTATAACGATAATAATAAAGTTATTCTTCGCAAATGCACCTTAATGATTGCTTATAAACTGCCATAGCAAAACAGACGCCTCCTGCAGTGACGAGAAATCCACCAGACTCATCAACACGTTTGACTTTGTGGCAGGATGCGCTCGTTTGAAACACTGACTACAGCTAGCAAGTAGCAACATCTATGGCTTAGAGTTTATTTTATTGTTTGTGTTTTTGCAGGGTCTCATTTTAAAATGTGAATGCGGCAGTAGCAACATTTAAGGAGATGTTTAAAAGGAGCTGTTTATTTTCTATTTACTTGTTATCAACAGTGTATGGATCATTTTCCAGGACAGGTTTTATTCTAAAAGTATAATTTCTTCTGCTGCTTATTTCACTGAGTTCACAATGTTTTTCCTTTTTTGTTTAATAACTTTAAAATAATAACTTAGTTTTTTTTTCTTCACTTCATAACATTTAAAAAGTTATTCTTCAAGAAACTGCATATGGATTTTGTTAGTAATGTTTGTTTTATAACGTGTGGTGCAATGATTCATGATATGCACCTTTCTCATAAAGTTCCTCTCTACACAAAAATGATTTGTCTATCCTTATAGAAATGCAACTGTTCAAAAAAAAAAAAGTTTTGATTTTTTTGCTTGTTTGTTTGTTTGTTTTTCTATGGTTAGCCTGCAGCAGAATGTGGTTAACTGACCTGCACAGGCCTCATCATACAGTATGAACCAGTCAATGGATGAATCTGAACTCAGGGTAAAAAATATCAATACAGTCAAGTGCTACTGACACATTGGTAGCAGAATTGGATATTTATTTATGATTGAGTTAGTTTTTTTGTTTTTGTTTATGATTTTATCGGTAGAACTAGATCTGTGCGCCCCCAGTTAAATTGAGGTTAACTGAGGATAAATTCTATTTGTGTAAATTTACAAAGTATGTCTCTTATCTCACAATTTTTTCTCTTGAGCCATTTTGAGCTAAGGTGAGATGGTGACCAACAGCATAAAAACCATTTATTTTACGCTTTAATATGTGAGGCTCAATGACATCATTGCAGGAGCTCTACACGCACCCATGTCACACTCGCTCTGACACTGTATGTGCCCTTAAATACAACATATATCCATATCCACTCTTTCTTTCTTTCAAACATCCATCCAACCTCATCCATTTCTTGCTCCATTCCATTCCCCTTCCATCTCTTCATCTGCAACATAACTACGAATCCTCTCTCTTCCTCAGTCTATCATCTATTGAGCCTGTCCATGCTTCCTCATTTTCTCACTCTGTTCATCCATCCCACCATCCATTTATCCATTCACCCATTCATTAGCACGGGCATGTGAGAGGTGAAGTGAACTCACCTAATGGGGTTATGTGTCTCCAGGAAATGGTTGGCTCAGGTTTCCCACTGGCTGTGCAGATGAGCGACACATTGCTGCCCTCGTTTACCGTGATGTCAGAGGAAATGTCATATATCTTGGGTGGAACTAGAGAAAAAAAGCAGTTAAAAAACACAAAAACAAGATTAGCATTTCAAATCTGCAACCTCTGGTTCAGTCACTAATATAATCTACAGTATAATATTACATTGAAGAAAAAAGATGGTATGGTGGATATCTTAGTAGTGGGAACTGGCATGTGCTCCAGGTTTAAGCAAGTGGATACAGTACATACTGTGGTATAATGAAGTGACCCCTTACTTTCCGTAAAATCATACAGGTTACAGGTACAGCTCAGATTCAGACTACACAATTAGTCTGATATTTGCCATCTTTTTAAAAGTTCTCTTTGAAGGGGGGGATTCAATTTTCCCCTTTCGCATCTCCAGCTTCCAGCTTGTTTGATTAAATTTAAGGCGACACCTGAACTGCCACACTTGTATACTAAGTGTATGTTAAGCAAGTTACGAAGAAGGCAGTGTTAGGTTAAAAATCATGCATGACACGATGTCTTGATTCTTTTTTTTTTTTTAACCATTATTTATTCAGGGAGGTTTCGCTTAATTCATCATGCATTCATTATCCATAACCACTTATCCTTTGCAGGGTCACCTGGGGGCTGGAGCCAACCCCAGCTGACACTGGGTGAGGGTGGGGCACACCCTGGACAAGTCTCCAGTACCTCACAGGGCTGACATATCAAAGGTGTTTCAACTGAGCCAACGTAGAGAGCAGCATGCTGGTTTGGCTAGCCAGCTAACTAGCCAAGTGAGCACATTTATCAGCAATACAATGTCACCAATCCCCTTAAATGAAGACTTTGTCTTAAGGAGCAAACACACAAGTTTAAATCTACCATTAAGATATGAAGGAAAACAGAATGATTTGGACGAAAGCAGAGGCTTCTTGGTTGCTAACATGTTAGCTAACTGTAAAGCCACGCACATGTGTTCAGTCAACCGTGTTTACATATTGTAAACTCACCTGTCTCTTAAAGTAATTAACTTGAGCATGATTCATTTCATGTCGGAAACAGTTACATATTTCATGCCATTCATCAGTCCTTCAGTTGTTGACGGAGACTCTGTTAAATATTTCATGATAAAACTTGGCACAGTAAGTCAGTCCCACCCACAAACACTTTAACTGGCTCAGTTGTTGTTGTTTCTTTATAGCTATTCACAAGCACAAAGCCGGACCTTTTTAAATCACTCAACAAAAATTGAGATGTGGGCAGTGATTCATGGGTCTGGAACAGGGCTACACTTAAGGCGGTTTGGAAGCTGTGTATCATAAATCCAAGTAAGTCCCTCAAAAGCACATTTTCGAAAAAAGAAAAGTTCTTTTCTATTGAGGACATCTCATCGGCAGTCCCTGCTGGACATCACTTACCATCGTAATTTACAAGTTTCTGGCCACTTAGATCCTCATGGAGCTTTGATGTTAAAAGCTTCGGTATTTAGGCCGCTCAAAACACACACAGACACACATGCAGCCACCCACAAAGGCATTTAAATACATTCAGCTAAAGACACACGCAGGCACATGGGCATACATCCAGGCACACACACATACTGGCTTACAAGACACTATTTTATTGGAAAGATTTGAATCTCGGTCGGAGCTTTTCGCCAGTGGACTGTTCCTTATAGTAATGGCTTCTCAGTCATCTGAGGCTTCAAACTATTCTACCCTCTGATCCCTCCTGATGTCTGCTAAAAAAACTAACAAAAGAAAAGTTGATTCAACAAATTCCCTGAGATCCACTTTAGACCCGCCAACACTTTTTTGGAGTCACATGGTGTCTTTTGTTCACTAAAGCTGCAGCTACCCTCTCTTGCTCCTCTTCGCTCTATTGTAAGCAACAATACAGAGGATGCTGCTGAGAACAGACTGTGAGAAAAGTGACAAAATCCACCATATGTTTAGCTTTAGGTTAAAGTACATTTAACGTACTGCTCTTGTTTTCCTTCTTTAAATATTGTACACTTAAATAAATAAAAAAATGTTAAAAAAAACATAGATTTTTTTAAAAATACTGATTTACCCTAAATGCACCCTTGTAAAACACTTATCATGTATTGTAACATTAAACCCACAAGCGCAACACTATAACCGCGGGCACTTATTGTGTAATAGGAGCAAATAACATGCAATCAAATACAGGATGGTGCATCATTAAAAGCATCAATACTCGTATAACTGGAGCCTGTATGGCTACAGGAAAATACAAACATCCATGATCGACAAATGGTGCTTCCAAAACCAACGCTGATCCAGCCTCACACAGGCACAACCTTCAGTGACATGTGGGACTGGCCAAGAAAACACTCCCATTGCTGCTGTTTTCTGTTTAGTGGCGGGGTATAGGCGTCATTTTTGATCAACAGATCTGGATCTAAATGAGATGAAAGTGGCGGACCTTCAGTGGGAGAGGACCGGAGGCGATGTTGAATCTAGGTTATTACTTGTCAGACTCCTGTGTTTACTTGCTGTAGGACCCCACTGTTGACACATCTCCTCAGTGTCTGATAGCACAAAATTGAAAATGTTGGGGTTGTCTACTGATCCTATCTCTCGTTGGCAGGGACGGAGAGGGTTTCAAAGGTTCAGATGAAGAGCCCTCAGTTTTTCAGCTCAGAGCCACTATGGCTGAGTTCTTTTACTGTATACCACCGTTTGCTCCAACAGAGAACCAAGTGCTGCAAACAGAATAAAAGATCAATAGACAACAGTCAAACTTTAGACAATAAGATGAGGCAAACTTTCATCATCAATGGAATAGGGATTTCTGTAAAGAAGTGAACAGTAATTTATGCACCAGACAATAACCCGTGGTTTTGTAGGATGCTCTAGAAACTATTGTAGTTAGACAACATCAAACAAGTCAGACCTATAGCATGATTTAGTCTTCACAGCCAAAACTGCCTTGAGTATAAATTAAGGCAATTTCTTTGCCCATGTTTATTTTATGAAAGTTACATATTTAATGCCTTCCATACACCAGAAGACTTTGACAAAACTTTAAAAAGACAGATAGGATTGACGCATGATCTCCATTCCTCAGCTGTCAAAACCATTTATTGTCTATGAGTTGCACACAGCGAGAGCTGATCTGCACGCCGTCGAGCTGAGCAAAGTGCGGGGGTAGCTGTCCCTGCACCCTGCACCCAAGTTAAACTAAATTTAACTTATATATCTCCATCCTACCCGGTGGTGAGCGCCTGACACCCTCTCACATCTAAAGAAAATATGTCAGCAAGTCACTGAGTTTTATAGTCACGGACTAAGATTTTGCAAAGACTGGGAATCTTGCAGGATCCCTATTTGCAAGACTACAGCTACATTTCTTTTAAGAGCATGAGCAAAAAAAACCGAAACCCAGACGAAGTCCAAAGCTTCAGAGAAGTCAGGGGGCTTGGACAGTAGAGTAAGGATGAAAACAGGCAATCTCTCCTAGGCAGGGAGCCTATAAACCTCCCTGACAGTCCGGCTGACTACTAGGGGCATGAGTCCAAAAAGACAGAGCAGAGTCCAAAGCTCCAGAGAACTGGGGGGGGGGGGGGGGGTGCTTGGACAGGAGAGTAAGGGCAAAAACAGGCATTCTCCTCTGGGCAAGGAGCCCCAGAAACCTCCCTGGAAGTCCAGCGTACTACCAGTTACAACAAGTGCTTGAAGGACTATCGATTCCGCGAAACTTTCAATTTGTTGCTGGCGAGAGTGCACCTATCGGTTGCTGACAATGCTCACGTCATTGAACAGCACAATTCGCATAAGACAAGACTAAAGACCTGTGCTAATATTAAACATGTTTGATTTTATCATAACATCAAGACCAGTCTTTGATGCAAGGCCAGCGTGAGTTTAATCATGATCATATTAAGAAATTCCTTCAATAAAATAATAATAATTTAAAAAAAATAGCAGCCAGTACAGGTCTTGCTAAAATACCATGATACAAGCTTTTGCAGCTTTGCTAGATTACAACTGTCAGTTACAGTACAAACTAATGACGATTAAATATCAATTTACTCCACACTGTTGACCAAGAGGCACTCGAACTGACCTCTGGGGAATAGTGAACTCTTGATAGAAGGACTTCGGAAACAGCTAATGCATTAACAAAACATGACTCTGCCATCTGTTGTTCCTTATTAATAAAAAAATCGTTCTAAACAAGATGTTATATAAGTAGGGGTCTCGTTGCTAGGTTACAGTGCCGAGACAGTGCATGCATTGATGCTGAGGGGCTATAGAATGGACACTTGATATTAAGGGCTTAAGGGGGTTTCCATTTGGCAAGTAGCAGCATAAATCTATTTGAAATTCCACACCCACTAATGAGAAAATCAAGTTACCAAGTGGCTGCAAAAGTTTAAGTGTTCAGTTTGTGTCTACTTCTCAGTGTTTGCTCTTAATGGTGAAGCTGATTACTAGGTAATTTCATACTCCATTATAATTGTTGTTGTCAGACATAAATTATTCATATGAATGTGTGTATGAGTGTTAATTTGAACAGCATAGTTTAGTTCAGTTTACATGCTTTAAATAATAGCACAGTTAAAAGCCAATACAGCAGAAAGGACACAGTTTTAACCTTGACGTGAGGATAATGACAGTAAACATGGTTTAAGGTGGCTGTGCCATTATCTTACTTTGCAGCATCAAAGCTGTTACACTGCAGTTTGGTGCAGAAACGTAACGCAAATATGCGAAAAGTTTACATCCGGAATACAACACTGAACCTTTGCTCAGGCTCTGATCATCTCCTACATTTTTGAGGTGCATTTCACACAGAACTGGACATGTAGATTGGTAGCATCAGGAACTACAATGCTTCTCTTTACAATGAAATGATGAAATGAAAAGATGTCAGTGGCTTTTCAAGGCCTTTGTGGAGAAGGATAGCAATAATGCTCGGCCACAACATGCAGTACAAACGATGCAATGCTTTTATGCAGGCACCTAGTTAAACAATGTGATGAGCACCCAAAACCTTTCTCTCATTATTACAGAATATTCATTTTGATTGAGTATAAAAAACTTTCTTGGGGTTTGATGCATTAATGGAAGCATGTTGCTCTTCTTTCTGGCAGGACTTCAGATCAATAACACTCCCATATCATCCATTAAATATGCGGCTAAAGCTAACAGTCGTTTAGCTTTAGCTGCAATAACCCAAGTGTAAAAAACGATAATTCATCATAGTGAAGGGAAATGCTGGACTGCTTCTTGGCTCTGAGCAGACACCAGGCATCCAGTGAAGAGTTCCTGCCTCCAGCCAAGAAATACTCAACTTTTTACTGAATAAACAACTGAAATATGATGTGTTTATTGGTAAGCTTTAGAGGTGCTAGAAGGTACATTTTGTTACTTTTAGACACACATCTTTTTCATCCTGTTTTCAGTCTGTGCTATGGTAACCTAAACTGATTGAGTTTCATATTACATTCAACATTCATTTTATTCTCCACAAGAGAGCAGAAAAAACAGCAACAGTCCTCTCTCTCATCCTTTGTCTAGAAATTCCTAGGTACAAGGTTAAGCATTTTGCCAAACTTTCTAAATTTACGTAACTAAACTCCTTGATTATAAAAAGATGGGACTGTGGTCATGAAAAAAATTACTTTGTTGGAGTTGGTTAGACAAAGATTGTAGTCACAACTGTGGGGCATTTTAAAAAAAATATTCACAAGCCTTTTAGACGTTGTTCAGGACCCTCTTGTTTCTTGGTTGACACATTAACTTTAAAGCCTGCAAAGCTCATTATTTTCTTGAAGTGGTTGATCAATGATGCTAAACCATGTTATGTTAAATGTGTTATTATCAATATCAATTTATATCAATTATGTTTACAATACAATGCATCACGTTTACCGGTCACGTTCATCAGAAGTGTGCCTCACAAAAAAACTGTTGATGTTAACCAGGAATCTTGACATGTAGCCAATATCCTCTGAAGCTCTTCGATGAAACATGGTGTTTACTGAGAGAGAAGTCATTTTAGGACAAAGTGACCTGAAATGAATGCTCAAGAATCAACAGTGACTTCAGTTCCAACAGTTGAGAAATAACAGGAACTTGGCAAGCTCCACTTGGAGTGGATCTCAAGTACAGCTGCAACTAATGATGACTTTCATAATCGATTAATCTGCCGATAATTTTTACAATTAATAATTTATTCCATGAAATGTCTGAGAAGTGCTCAAGATGCTCATCTCAATTTCCAGGATCCAAATGTGCTTCTTTTTGTCCAAGACAGAAAACTCCTCATTTATTTTCAGAAATGACAGAGAAAAGCAGCAAATCCTCACATTTAAGACACTAAACTAGCAGTTCTTGTTACCTTTTGACTTGAAAAATGACTGACACGATTAATTGATTTTCAAAATAGTTGGCAATTAATTTTCAATTGATTGATTATTTGCTGCAGCTCTAATCTCAAGAGCCTTCATGTTAGGGATATAAGCTCCTTGAGTTTCCTCTTTTGGTTCTGTTGCTTTGGCCGACGCGAACTGTGCTGTCTCTGTAATCTCCAGATTGCTCTGATTAAATTCATATTGAAAAGACTACAATTGTAACTTTGATTCTTTCATCTAAATTTAAATTCTACCACAATCTTTTTTCTGTCCTTGGCTGCTGCTCTCACAGTGCCATATATTATCCCTTTTACACTTCACTCCACCTCTGGAAACATGAGAGTCAGTTGTGACTGTGCTGCCCCTCCAACAACACAACATTATAACCCACCCCAAAATACTAACGCACAGCTTGTTGTTTTCTTTATGTGCTAATTCAGTAACGATGCCATGATTGTCATGTTTGCCCATTCCTCTCTAATTTCCTCTTCTCCAGCCCTGCAGGAGGTGCTGAGAGTGAGCTGCCACAGCTGATCTGGGCGGCGTCATCTCTCTCCCGGCAGACGCCTCGGGTGAATAAATAAGCCTCTAATGACGCCACCTTGAATTACCGAAATGCTTACAGCTGCACTATTAAAATGCTGGGGTTTTCTTCTGGAGCTGCAAAGTGGGATGCACACAACTGGGTTCTTCAACAAATTCTGACAGGCCCTCTCAAGGATGACTTCTGCTACCAAATTGCAGGACCCCATTACTGGCTAAACCTACTGCCATCCAGCTTTCCAATTAGAGCACAGAGGGGAGGCCCGGCCACTTGTTGTAATAGACGGCAGTATGGGTGGAGGTAAAGCAGTCAAAGAGAGCTGAGGAGGAGGGAAGCAGGGAGGGAAAAAGAGAGCGAAGAGAGAAAATTCTGGCTTTATGTCTGTAATTTAGCTCCTTCATTTGTCCACCGTCAACCGACATACACTGTGGAAATCAAGAACGGATCTCTAACTGCTGTGAGCACATTTCCTGTCTAAACACAGTAAGATGTAATGGTCTTAAAACGTAGATGTTACATGATCTACGGACAGATCATCCTTAATCATTGGCATGCAGCACTTTGAAATTGGATGAGGGGCAGATTTGGGTTTTACTTTTTTGATTTGTTGGATGCAGTGAAAAAATTCTGAGGAGATCTTTGAATTGCTGCCTGCAGTTCTACAATTACCCACTCCAAAGCTCCCCTAAACTGCAGGTTATTAGGAATGACATGACACGGATGGGTTATAATATACTTGTAAAATATACCTGTGTTTGTAGGGCGTAATATATACCTCAGTATAGGAGACAGTTCCCACACAGCCATTCCTTAGTTTTCAATTCTGTTTCCTTACTGCAGGCAGCAAAAATGAACCGACTTCTAGTCCGTTAATTAGGTGTCAGACACAGAACCTAAACATAAACAGTGACAGATTGCATTACTCAAAGGGATTACTTCCATTTGCAGTGTCATAAAGCTGGCACAGACGATTTGGAATACTTAACTTTAAGAAAAGTTTAGCCAAGTAGAAAGGAAAATCTGTCGTTATTGGTGAGTGTTTTCACTGCTCCTGACAAAAACTCTAAACCTGAGTGTTCAGTCCTCCAATTTACTAATTTGTGTTCTTTTTTACTAAAAAGATGGCTGACTTTGCAGTTATGGCTTTGGAAAAAATCTTTGGAAATATGTGTAATAACGAAATAATTTTGGACGATAGAACGTGCTACAGGAACACTGACAGCAAAGTGTGTGTTTATATTATTGTATGTGCATGGGTGCATGCTAATGTGCCTGCGATGTGTACTTTTAAGGTAAAGCATAGCCCATAAACTCAAAAATTCACTCCAGCTTTACCTGCAATATCACCTTCTGCTCTCTTACAGGATTATTAAACATATCAATCTCAATCATTTTCAACAGAAAAACACACACAACCATATGGCAATAATAAGAAGCAATAAAAATGTTCAGAGAAAGAGATGTTTTCTTTTTCCCTCCTGTTTATTTGAGCCCAGCAGCGATGCAGGAGGTGGACTAAGTGCTGGAATGGCAGGGCCCAGACATAAAACCTCATCAGCTCTTATTGCTTGTCTGTTGTTGGCATCTCCTTATACTCTGAGATCTCCTTGTGGCTTATATCTTCGTTCGGTTAATAAAGACTTGAGATGTGAAGAGTTGTAGCAGACAGCAAATGGCTAAAGACACAAACAGATTCCCGGCAAGAGCACATTTGCTGATGAACATTATTCTATAATGGTATCATTATGTATGATGAATTTAGTGATTTACCCTATTAATGTACTACAGGAATTCACCTCAGGGTCCAAGGATAGTGTGGGAACAGCACAGTATGACGATATAGCCCACTGTACTTTAGCAGCTGCACAAGCTTTTACTGCAAAACAGGTAGGTGTTTTTGATAGAAAAATGTGTTTAATATGGTGCTAACTATTGTCTTTGACATGGGATTCCTCTGTAGTAGCTTTTTTTGAATAGGTGTGACCTAGTTGTTATTTTTGTTGCTGTGTCTTTAAGCACCAACACCACATTGCATCCCTGCAGAAGCACCTGGCATACATTTTTACTGTAAAACCTATGCCCATTACTGCAGTTCTAACCCTGAAGTCATAGTCGTCTCTCAATTTCGATTTATTTCAATGCCCCACTTGTTTTGCTTCAAGGCAGCAATACTGCCTCTGACTGAAACAAAAATGACCCAAATACTGTAGTAACAATAATGTACCAGTGAATGGATGATGGCCTTGGAGAAAGAGCAAACATTGTACCAATCTACCACCAGCCTCCAAAATGTCTCTGCGTTGTACAAGGGTTGCTGGAGTCTATGTGGTTTTCTGTTATTAAAGTTCTTGGTTATTTGGTTTAGCAAAATAAGAGCATCAGCATTTAAAGTGCATTTTCCAGTGTTGAATGTGTGTAGATGCAGGTCCTACTTGATCTTTGTAGGTAATTATATCGGCAGATAGTAGGGTAATTAGGCTGATAAATCACAAAAAAGAAAAGTGTTTCACTACTGAAAAAGCTGGAAACAAGTTCTACTCCTTGCAGAAATGTAAGGAAACTATGAACACCACTTTTGTTCAACTTGTAATTAACCATTAGTTTACGATAATATTCCTGTCATGATCTAATGGTGCAAAAATAACATGCTTCCGCAAATGTCACAACCGATACATATGATGAGTAATTGCCAATGAGGTTAAACGATGCAGAAAGCGTGATTATGGAGAGCTTGTTACCAATTTCATGCACTTCTAGGGAATTCATGAATTACGGGAAATCAATTGATGAAAATGAACTTTTCAAAATACCTTGTGAGAGGCAATTAATCTTCAATGGGAGAGCTGCACTGGGCATGTAATTCAAAGATAAGCTATCACCCACTTATTGAAATAGTTTCTAATTTATTCATGCTAATCAGTGTCTTTCAGCCTCAGCATCTTGCTTATGATAAACAAAATTCCTTTGCATGGGCCACTCTGCTTTCGCTCTCCAGGATGATCACTTGTTTATTCAATTAGCTGCATGGCTACAAAGTGTCTTTGATCAGCTTATTTCAAATAGTTTACTGTCAAAATGAGACACAGAGACCGTCAGAGGGCATGCTGCTTTCTAACGATGAAATATCAGCCGGTGACCAAATGACCGTTGCTATGGGTGATTTTCTGTGCATCTCAGCTCTCAGCCCATGTGTGAGGAGAGTGTTTCTGTGTGTGTATGTGTGTGCCTGTGTGTGAAATGGATGATCTGACATGTGGACACAAAGCTCTGTCTCCATCTGTCACTGGGCCTTGATGCAGCGCTAAAGGTCAAAGTTCAAACTTTAGAACCCGGGTCGTGATTAATGTGGAGAGAGCAGTTGGCAGTGAGCAGACACGCTACACACAGTCATAGAGAAGGTGTTTGTCTCAGCAAGCGACTGGATTTGCTCTTTACTGGGACTTTACTCATCTGTTTGTCATATCCGGAATATGTAACGAGTCAACACAGAAGTAAGGCTTCTAGTGCCAGTGTCGCTCAGTACGTTTACATGCACAGTTAAGTCAAGCTACAGTTATATCTCGATTAAGCCATTTGATTGGACTACTGTCCTTGTCCCAGTATACATGCGCTGAGGGAGAATCGATTTATTGTCCGACCCGGCTATGGTAGGCAGCGATATTCCCCGTTTAGCTGGTTGCTATTTGACATTCTTCCGGTTAGCCAAGCAAGCTACACACAATTTAGCAAGCGGCCAGCGGAATCCATGTCGAACGGCGAAAAAATGGACAACTTAACAGTGCTGTACACTTCATATTTAGACTTTCTTTGGTACAAATTCAATGCACATGCTTACAGGATTTCTGTTTTCGCACTGGCTTTCTTCTACAAATTTATGCTGTTCGAGTTCCAGGTCAA
Source organism: Naso minor (assembly GCA_029874875.1). NCBI lineage: Eukaryota > Metazoa > Chordata > Actinopteri > Acanthuriformes > Acanthuridae > Naso > Naso minor. The sequence goes on from JAQFJB010000020.1 coordinate 13,929,655, forward strand.
AAGCCACCGCAGGTATTATCGATCATGCGCAGATTGCTTAAACCAGTCCAGATGAGGCATACATGCAGGAGTAATTCAACTTCCAATTGCAATATCAGGGTGTGTTAGCTTGACTTTAAGAAATTTGATTTAGTATGTTTTCATTCGGACTCACATGTTGACATGCATTTTAAAAGTCCAGTTTTAGCCGGACTAAAATAATAAATCGATTCTCTCTGACATCATGTAAACGAACTGACTGTGAGGTTCACATGTCAAATTTTACGATCAAAATTCAAGATTAATGAATTTAAAAAATTTCATTAAAGAGTTTAAAAA
>JAQFJB010000020.1:13987853-14003234 GCA_029874875.1 Naso minor
TACAAGATCAAATTCTTCGACATGTTATGACAAACCCCTTTGCAGGACTATATTATTACTTTTCTGGAACAATCCATTAGGCACAAATAGGCCTAATTTTAATGCACCTAACAACACTATTTCTGAGTGATATCAGTTTTGTTTTCTCCCAATCTATTCCTTCAGCATTATAATAAATACCAAACAATGCATACCTTATAAAAAATGCTGGACAATTACAGAGCAGGAATTTTTTTTCATTTTCTTTTTTTTTTGTCTGCTGGCGAAGTTTTGACTTGCTTAGTAATAACAGTGGCATCCTTAGATGAAACCAAGACAAGACTGCCTTGAACTCATACAATATTATAAGTCTAGAGGCATGCATTTGTTCTTGTGCAGGGTCTTTGCATGTATTCTTTCATTACCAAGTTAATTTTATCTGTCAAATTAATTTGTTAATGACAGATTAAGTTTTCTTAATAAATCATTAATTATGTATTCCCCCAAAAATGCCCCAAATAAACATGTATTCTGGAATATTCTGTATTGAAATAATGATGCACTCTCACTAAAACAAACCATTCTTTGTGTGCCATTAGTCTTGATATCAGCTCGTGTTATACATTTAAATTTCTCTCTGTCAAAGTCACTATTCTTGTCATGTACTGACACGAGCACAGAGGCTTTGGTCTTGCTTCGCTGTAAACACTTCTGATACTAGATCCGTACCATACTATATGAAAATATTTTCTCCTTAGAGGAATACAGAAGTTCCTCTTCTCCCACAGTACTTAGAATCAAATCAAACACTACTGCTTCCCCAAAATAAACCACTTTGTTCCAGAGGACGAAACATCCAGTCAATATATATATGGCTGTTTATCAGATGGTTGTTTACATGACAACATATCTGTTGAGAAAGTTGCAAAAAAAGCAAAAAAATCATTGTAAAAGTAAGTACTCATGCAGACACGTAACACATTTTTAATTGAGAATGACTAATCCATCATTTTGGCCGAATAATTGACGCTGATTGGACGTTTTATTAATAAATGTTATCATAAGCAGAACTTGGCTTCCCATAGTGCAGCCACCACCAGTCAAGTATGGATGTAGATCATTGTTTTGCATGCAGGTCCATACACCATCTGAGATTATTTACATCTAAATAACAGTTAACTTTATATGAGACAGCTTTATTTATGAACTATGAGATTTATAAGATTGTTGGTTTTGGCCTTGGCATTGTGAGTGCATTAGAGAGAAGATGTCGTTTATGGTTTGCTAATCCTGGATACTCTCAGTGTTAACAGTGACCACCATTTAAACTGGCTATAAACTTGATTGTCACTGTATTAAAACTACTTTTGAACTGCGGGTAAAGCAAGAGCACTGGGTCTGCTTTTCCCTCTCCAAACTATTATATCAGCTATTCAACATCCACTATCAGTCAACCTCTAATTGTTAATATGTCACATTTCTTAAAGCCACTATTAAATGCAAATACTGCTCATATACTTTTGTTTTGTTTTGTCACTATTAGGTAACTGCTGAAGTATGATAAGGTTGACTGTTATTCACTGACTGCAGTTAATTATTGGCTTGATTGATGTATTAAAGCCTACTATTGTGTGTTTGTATTGATTATTGTCAGTGTCTGATCAGCCTAATTACCAGTTAATTGTACTTTGTTTGTTATGGCAGGGTGCAGTAAATGGCTGCACTTTCTCCATGTCATTAAAATATAACAATAACAATTTAATGAACTGCTTTTAAAATGAATCAAAGCAGCATTTTGAGTAAAAGTTAAACATTAAGGCTGCAGTATTAATAAACTTGGTACTGTTTTCAACACACTGACTCGTAAAGCTGATTGGTTACTGTTTTGTCTTCCTACGACAATCTTTATTAATACTGATTGATACTTAATATATTTTTTATTACTGCACCATTGGTTTTGTCTTTGATGTCTTACAATCCAGCCTTGATGCTTCAATAAATTTGTACTTACAAAATGCTAAACTGACCTTGATCTAAAAATCTCTTAATTTCAAGCCTGCACTGTTACAGTTTGAAGTGTGAAGACTATGTAATACTGGCTGACGAAATCGGAGGATTTTTAGTTAAACTTTAGAATGAAGTTAATTAGGATTGAAATCAAATACTCGCTGGAATGGCACCTTTGCAAGTGATGAAAAAGATTTGTTGTGTTTCCTAAAAAAGAGACTTGGCACATTTTTTTTCGACAGACCCTCGCAATCTGTGTTTCTTCTCTTTTGAGATATCCAAACCATTCCATTGACATTGACATGATTTCATTGACATAATGTTTACTCTTTTGTCGACACTGTCCCAACACAACTGGACTTATATCATTACTTTCCAGCCAATCAATGTCCCATTTATTTCAGCGGTCAGAGAGGCTGTTACATGTATCCATATTGAGTGAAAAATGTTCACAGTATGTCATCCCTATCGACACAAATGTTATCGCCATCCGATAATTGGCATTAACTCAACGTAATAAAGCATCTGGCTTTGATATTTCCTTAAATGAGACAGTGCATGTCAGTGAAGACATTCAGCACAGCAGCTGTTTCCACATGTAGCTTTGCCAATGATGGCTGATACGGAGCACAACAACAACAAGAATGAACCTTACAGACCCTGCACTGCAGATTTTTTTCTTTTAAATTTATTGAATGGCTCTGAGGTGGCTGTGAAAACAAAGATGACAGGATTATCCCCACCAGGCTTTGAAAAGACTACCCATTAGCAACTGCTCTGGCAAAAATGAGGGTGAATATTCTGAAATGAAAGTGACACTCGCAGAGAGCAGAGAGGAAGGCAGCGGGTGCATTGTGTTGGAATCAAAGACAGTGCCGGGATTGAGGTTTGTGGGAGAAAGACGTGGCCCACACACTTCCACTGAAAACAACTGACTGTTTTAGAGATCGTAGAAGCTGGAAACTGATTGCATGCCTCAGGGAAGTTCTATTGTGGTACCTGACTGTGCTTCTCAAAAATACAGTAAGATCAAACAGTTGTGTTAAATCCAACAACTGGCATGCACATTAGAACATGACAGACTAGATACAGGGGTATACTACATACATTGTATTATCAACAAATGCATTTCATTTGTAGCTCCTAGAGCTGAGTGCTAATTAGCTCAAGCCGTAAGCCCCTTTTTCATAATACTAGCTGTGTGTAATAAAGCAGAGAAAAAGACCTGGACTGCACTACAGAGAAGCTAGCTGAGGTTAATTCTATGTTGTTCTGTAAAGCTTGAATGTAAGTTTAATGGCATTAAAGAGGATAGTTACAATATCTCCTGGGAGAAGTACGATCCTTTTTTCCTGATTCAAAGGCTTCTGACTTAGAAGCATAGCTGTCAATGCTGCCAAGCACATACTCTGTGGGCTTGAGACACCGGTAGAGGAACAGTAAAGTTCATTCTGCTGCTAAAAAAATGGGCAGCAGCTTTAAATTGCTGGTTGGGTGGCTGTGTCACGTTATTTCTAGTAATGATAGTTTTTGTGTTACAATTCATCTGCTGACTATTTTCTCAATTAATTGTACAAAAATTGATGACATGTTAAAAAATGACAACAATTTCTCAAAACAGGTCATCAGACTGCAACCAAATGGTTGCATTTTGTGACCATTTCTTGAGACAGTGTGAGTATTTATCACAACAACTCGCGTCTAAGTGACCAGCCAGTTTTCCAATATGTTTTTTTTCCGTGTTGAAAAATGGGAAAGGAGGGAGTCCAACAAAGGCCTATGGTTGGAATCACACTGAGACGTGTCAGACTAGGCACAACTGCTCCAAAAAAAAGCCATCTCAGCGCATCCAGGCAAAAACAGCTGGGAGCACTTGGGGAGCACCCAACAGTTCCGTTAGCGGCCGTAACTCCAGAACTGTCTGTGAGGGAGGGGTGAGATTTACAGTTTACAGTTAATGTGAGAAGTAACAGCTCATGACAAGAAAACTATTTCTAATGAATGCAGAAAGTTGAAATGTGGAATACTGCCTTGCAGGTCGATTTCAGGTGCACTCCAAAAGATTTTCAGTAAGGGGCCACAGCGCTCCTAGTTTTTTGTTTTTTTAAAAAAAGGTTAGTATGAAGCCTTACAAAATCACAAACAGTTCAAAACCCAGAGCTATTCATTCCATAAAAAGAAGCAAATAATCACAGTAGAAGAGTGCAAGTAGGTGAATATACGGATTTTTGCATGAAAAAAGACTAAAATAATTAAAAGATTATTGAAATTGTTTAATTAATGCAATAAAACAGTTAAATTTCTTTTAATACATTAATTGATTAATCCACTTATCATTTCAGCTATAGGGATTTTAGCCAACAAAATAAGGCCACCACAACTTGTCAGTAGGACTGTGAAAGGCTTGAAATAACATAAAACAGACTGTAAATAAACGGTAAATGGTAAAAGTTAAAAAAAAAACCAAAACACTACACTATACACTAAATAAAAAGAACAAGTTATAATAGTATTGGAGTATAAATATTTCATGGTAACTGAGCCCATCAGTGGAAACACACAAATGGTGATGATAAAACTTAGTTTGCTTTTGACAGAGAGACCTATCATTTTTGGTTCACCATCATAAAAAATTGAAAATAATAACATAATGATTCTATCAAAAAGGAACAGACTTTTAGTTACATATATTAAAAAAAAATTTCTCCACTAAATTTGTGTTAATGAAAACCTGACACTTTCTGTCACTGCTTCACAATGAAAGCCTTTGGTTGTAAGGATATTAGCGTGAAGCCGCTGTGGCCTCCATAAGCCTCAGTCAAAAGCTTTTGCAACACTTTTTGTGTGGAAAAATCTATACAAATCTACATTTTCTTTTCCTTTTTGTTGAAGGGTCATGAACTCCTCATGGACATGGCCACCGATTATGGATTAAAGGAAGATCATTTTTGACTGTTACACAGCTTGGGCTAAGTGGCAAAGATGTTTTTATTGGACCATATTTATTGAAATGCTGGTAATGATGTCAAAAAGCCTCCAGATTCTGCCTTAAATTGATAGTTTGATGGGTCAAGTCTGCATTTTATTCTTTCTCTTTTTTTCTTCTCTTGTCCTACTCTGTCTCTCATTGATGTATTTACAGAGATTTCCAGACAGCTCGTCCATTACTTGGTAGTAACTGATCAAGACTACACTTGTCTTGGCTGCTTACCTTTAGATGCAATTAAGGAACACGGCTGCAGAGAGAAAGGGAGAGATAGGTAGAGATGCAATGAAACAGAGAGAGAGAATAAGAGTTGAAGAAGTGTGGAGAAGTAAAAGTCCCATTATGAATAGAAATGCCTCCTTGGATCTAAAATTAGAACCCTACTAAGTGGCAGTCTGATGAATTTGCCAATATACATTAGCAAAGATTGAGTCGCTCTGCCTGCCATGGTGTGGTCAGGACAAAGCTTGACAGCCTATTAATGTCAAAGATTATGTTTATGTTTAGATAAAATCCTCTATCTTCTGTCAGGAGCTTCAGTGGCCAAGAGTTATTTACTGTTTTTAAGTTGTTACACTTAACATACTATCAAACAATGGAGGTCCAAGGGCCTTTTCAATAGCAACCTTTGTGACAGATGACAGTGTTCTGTGTTCTCAAATAAAGTCGAGGGCTGATGGGACCATAACAAATTACACTTGAGCACCACCAGATTTTGTTCAGTTTTAATTGGATCATTCCACAATAACAAACCATTTGTGCCGTCTGTGCAAAACTCCAGAGTCATGAATCTGCAATTTCATTAAGCACCAAATTAAATGAAAAGCTTTTCAGTAAAATAATGCGTTTATGTTTCATTGGTAAAGCGACCGTATAGGGCATTAGGCCTACCCTTACTGAGCATAAAGTCTGGATGGCGCCTTGGCAAAATATTGGTATTATATGGATATTCTGATATGAGACTGGATGTCCAAGATTTTGGATATTGTTCTGTCAATATATGGTAGAGTTTTCTTCATCTAGTTCTAAAGGCTACACAAATGTAAAGTGATATACCTTAATGAACTTATTGGCCCTACTTACAATTGAGCATTTAGCCCACTTAGTACAAAATACCAAGATATATATTGTGAGAATGCAGAGATATTATTTTTGGTCCATATCTCCAGCTCTAGTCTGGATAATACGCATGCATTATACTCGCAAATGAGGCTTTTATTTCTATCTGTGCAGCATGCCACTTGTGTTATCTTTACTCCTGACCCCACTGGAAACAAAAGGTAGCACTCTTCTCAGTGATATTGATTTGCTCCACTGTTTCTTTCTCCATTTACTAATAAGTACCAATGCAGGCTCTCCAATTACTCGGCTTCAACAAACATTTACAGCGGTCTGAAATCCACACACTCATTATGCAGATGACAGGGAGAGAGAGAGAGAGAGAGAGAAGGAGAGAGAGAGAGAGAGAGAGCAACAAAACCTAAAACCTACTCAGAGCGACTCCAATTAAAATTCTTTAGCCATGCCAAAATAGAGCCGAATGAATTATGACAAAACCTACCTCCTTTAGCTGCTGGAGTTTCTAATCAATTGTGAGAGACCAGCCTTTGTGAACATTATGAGTGAGCTTAAGTGCTAAAATAGCGATTATAGTCTATACTTCCTTATTAATTTGGACAATTTCCCTGATTGACAGTTGAAAATACCGACAAGGTAATTATAAAGATTTCTCTGAAAATCTGAGTGGTGAAAAGTGTTTGACTCACTGATATTTTAAACAGAGGAACTCAGAGAGGTATTCAGAGAAGTAACGGAAATTCGTGTAACCTCTGAGAATCCGACTTAGCAATGCATCTCATGAAACAGTTTGATCCCAAACTTTGATTCTAGACATCTAAGCTCTGTTTGATGTTAACGTAAGGACAATATAAAACCTTTTATGTGTCCGTTACTGTGGGATCATGTTTCTTCAGAAGAAAGTACATGAGTCTAAGATACAAGACTAATGTTGAATTTCATTAAAGGACAAGAAAATATGGTCTACAAGAGCTGAAATCCCACTGGACTGTTGTAATCACTGAAGGGCATAACTATGATAACCATGTGACAACACTTCTGCTTTATTATTCCCATGGGTATGAACTGTTTACCTGTAGTCCCTTTAGCCTCAAACCATGCTCATGCATGAAGATCTTGCGTTGAAGATAATGACATCAACCACACCATCCTAGGGGAATATTTCCCATGATGATGATTCATTCAAATTTCTGCAACTAACATTCATTGAAAATGAGTGGCTTGGTGAAATATGTGGTTTTCGTTAGGTTTAAACGTCAGTGCATAAAAGGTTCACCTTCTGACCTGGACTGAACACATCTGAATTTAGGGATATATGATTCTGCCTACGGCAGAGATTTCTGAGCAAGAATTTCCTCGTTTCCCAGAAGCTTGCTTAAGGTTGAGGTGTTTTCCATGCTCAGCATACCAAGCAAGGTGTAACACACCTACGCTGGCACACTTTGTTTCAAAGCTTCACCATCGCTCAGGCTTCAAACTCTAATGTCAGCGAGTTTTGACTATAGCCTGCTGACATGAAAGGCATACCAATGCATACCACCATAACTAGGCTCAACTGAGGAGGCTCAGATGAGATTACGCAATGTTGTCAGAGTAACACAACTAATTATCATGAAACACAAGGAGATGCTAACTAATTGATTAAGGATTTTAATTGAGGGGGGCTCTGAGGAATCATTTCAGCTCTGTGATGAAAGACTGGAAGGGTTGGCATATAATTTGGGGTAGAAAAGGCTGCACACTTATGAACAAAAGAGCTGGTAAAGAGAAATTTACTCTGGAATAGCTGTCAGAGAGAATAGCTTAATCTTCTACACAAAAAGAATATATATGTCTACTCTAACAGGCACAAAATCAGCATTATTTCTTACACAGACAATTGAAAATCAAAGCACATGTCAGTACTTGCTTAATATTTTTTAAAAACTCCAAACGCTCAATTAAAATTATTTATATTCACATACGTGGAACCACCAGCACCTAATTTAGATTGGATACTATTTCCAAGACAAATTATCAGTGATGGACAAAAAAAGGAGACGTCTCCAAATTCAATGGACATGTTCTTCTAAGAAATTCAGTCTACTTCACTTTAAAATTGCCCAGAAGATAACCTTTTATTGCCTCTCCAGTCACTCTGTCAAGTTTAATTTTGAGGCTCATAGCTTTCACACAACACAAAAACACTCCTCTGAGATTTTCCTGTAGAATTATGGCAATTATGTGGATGCTCACAGCTGGGAGCAGGGAACTGGTAAAAGCGCCATTTTTCCACCCCAAATCATTTTCCCTATCCCCTATAATTGTACAGATTATAATAATATTAGGAAGGTTCTTTAAAACCTAGCATAGCATCTATTTCCCTCGAAGGATTTACCTTGAGAAAGCATTTCCATTTAGGCTTTAATTCACCAGGGCACTCAATCACTTTAGTGCTAATTGAAATATATTAGAAATAGAAACGCTTAATTTTTAGAAAGTACAATGGATTGACTTGCCTGACAAATGCTGACTATAATTGTAATCCATTTGGAGATAGTTTACATTGTGCAAATTTGTCTTTTAATGCATGTTAGCTCCACAACACAGTTACAACATGAGGCTATAAATCATGGCATGTAGTAGGGCTACTCGATTAATCGCATTTTACTTTTAATTACGATTTTGGCCCTCCCTCAATTATCAAAACAAGATAACCAAGAGAAAACAATTATGTGCTGCATGACAAGTCTACCAAAACTTGCTTTTTATCTTGTGTCGTAAATCAAGGGCACCCCTTCCCAGCCGATGCACTCGGCCCCTCCCCCCAGAGTATAAACAAAAGTTTCAGCGCAAGTTAGAGCAGCGAGTCACAATACACTGCCTCTCCAGTCACTTTGAGAGATCATTATAATTTGTAAGAAGGCAGACATGAGCCTTTGGGTTACAAAGAAAGATGAAACTAATGCTTCCGTGTGTAAACACTTTGTTTTCATAGAGTCAGACTTGGAAAGAACTACTATCAAGAGCAAAATGTGACACGGTCATGTGGGCTACATGGGCTGCCTCTAAAGCCATTTTAATCAAGGACACTCTTTACAAGATAACTGCATATCAGTCCAGCCCCTGTAGTCATTAGGGCTGTCACTTTTTCAAAAAATGAAGGGCTAACGAATTTAAAATGACACGTAATTTGTTGAGATAATCCGATACTCCCCACCCACGGTCCGCTCGCTCCCCTATAACACCAGAACACATCAGAATTTCTGTTAATTTATAAACTTTACTGCCTGTCAATCATCATATTCGTCCCATTCTTTCAGCATTCAAATTCTGTTTTGTTTTGCTTTTTTTTAAACAACTGTACTGGTTTCTTTATGAGGCCGAGTGTGCTGAATAATATGTGGTCAAACGGGGCTGTACACTTGCCGCTGCTCCACTCGTCTGTGGCGCCTCCACTGCCTCAGTTGGGTGGTGAGCTAGCAGGTGAGTCTACAGCTTTGCTGTCATTAAAAAGTAAGACAGCTGCCTTTTACAAAGTCGACAATTTTAATTTTATTTATTTCATTTATTTCTTTGACTTTCAGTCAGACTGTATTTAAAAGTAAAGACAGCAGTGTTTAAAAAAAACACCAGTGCTCAATAAATACATGATTTTCTCAAAGCCAGTGACTAATGGTGATTTCGATATCAATCGAAATAATGGTGATTATTATTTTTGCCATGATTGAGCATCCCTAGCATGTAACTAAGAAGCTCTGGTAGCATTCTGAAGGTGTTGTGAAGGAAGCCACAAAAAATGAGTTGCCCTACTTTCCAAGATTAGTTTGGATTTTCAGTAGATCTTTTTTTTTAAAAAGAAATAAGTGCACTTCAAGAACAAGATGTGCATGTGAAAGTTTATCTCGCAAAGCTGTAATTCTGTAGAGCATTGATTACTGATTCAAGATTCAATATCTTTTTGCCATCAATACAATTAATTTAATTTTGTCTTAGTGTGCTCGGTTTAACAAAGCCAGAATAAGACAAAAACAATAGAAACTACTCACTCATGTGGCACATTATACTTGTAACACAGTATAAAACAGATAACAGTAATATCTAACCCATACAATAATTATAAAAGTGCAAAAACTTACATACAATTTTTATAAAAGCATAAAACCAGTTGGTACAATTTAGTCCAACCAACACAAAGGAAACACCATGGATTAAACAGGTGCTAACCTGTGGGGAAATTAGCAGCAACATTAAACGACCCACTAGATAAACTGGGTCGTCCTTCTCAACGAGTCCTACATTGGTGGAATATGTTTCACTTGACACAAAAGGTCTCCAAGGGAAATAATTGAGATCATTTTTTGTCATTGGGTGATGAATAATTATTACTTTTAGAGGAAGGTTTACCCTGAAAAGCCCTGATGATAAAATGGGCTACCTGGTTGTTTTTAACTTACAGATAATGTTGCAAATTTACAAATTCTACTCTTCAAGAGCAACTATCAGCAACAAACTCAAAATACAATTTAAACGAAGACATGACAGGGCAAGTTCTGAGTTTCAAGTGGCTAACTTCCATGTGTTCTCATGTATATTATTGCAAATGAAGGCCAGAGTCATTTTCAAAATCCAAGGTTCGGATCAAATCTTGATTTTTGAGCAAGGTTTGGGTCATACTTATGTTTTTTTTTGGGCTGAGAGGTTATCAAGGGGGGGTTGTCTCCACTGCTGGAGACATTATTAACAGTATGCCTCCAGCAGTGAGAGCAACCTCTGTGCTGCACCATTTGCTCCAGGTGTACGAGAAAGTAAGTGGGCACTGGAATTTTGAGCGGGAAATGAGCTGAAGCACACTGAAACTGAAAAAGACTGCATCCACTTCCTTTTTGAAAAGATGAAAATGTTGAGAGTTACAAGGTAACTCTGTGTGCGTGCTGCAAACCGTCAGTGTGCTGAAATGCCTTTCACCTTTTTAGCTACATTTACAGTCGAGTTAATTTCGGGCACCGTTCTATGTGCACACCAACGAGGTACAACAAAACTCTTTCCCTTACTGTTGAAAAAAATAACAGAAGAAACACAGAGGCCCCTTCTTAAAGCCCATCCCCCTCACCCCATTGTTTTACGTCATGATGCGTCTGTTCACTCGCCAAAAAATGAGGTCAAATGACATGCCTAACACTTGGTCCTTGAGATGTGGAGACCATGGTGAGCATAAGGACTGTGAAAGAGAGCAACATTGTGCTGACAGCAACACTGATCGCATTAAACATGGTGCAGCAAACTGGCAAGGGGATTTCAGTGTTTAATTAACAGTGACAGACTCAGGTGTGCCCACAGATGTATCATAACAGGTAAACCAGGTTTTCCTGCAAATGAGTGCATGAAACTGCAGATATATGACAGCTAACTGACATGTTCAGACCTTAGTATATCTGCTATATCTCCGACCAAACTGCTGAAAGAAGGAGCCTTGCTTTTACTTTTTGACAGAACTGGTTGTGGCCTAATTAAAAAAGTGATGAAATGCAGAAAGAGGGGAGGATGCTTCTTAGCCACAGTTGGGGTCTTTGTTCAGGAGACTGTCGACAGTTACTCCTTCAAATTGCGTCCCGGGGAGTTTGAACAGTCACCTAATATTCCTCTATCCCATCTTACCAACATCTGCCCTAGGTTGGGGACATCAAGCCATTTAAACTCAATGTTGTCTTTGGCACAAGTGCTTATAGTAAATGTCAAGACCTTTCAGAGCCACAATAATGACACAGTTGAAGAAAATGATACATGGCATAGTTTTTTTGTCCTGGATAAAGCTAGAAAACACAGCTCCAGTACAACCGTGTACAGCCAGAAAAGATTTTCATCAACTGGTCTGTTGACGGGAGGCAATGATTTTATATTTATACGAATAACAGACTTTCAAGCTAGTGACAGGTCAATTTTGCACCATTATAGAGACTAAGGCCTGTGGTGCATGCCTTATTTGGTGGCTGAGGGCCAACTGTCAACTTAAATAACAAAAATAGGCAAGAATCAGTGTCTTCTTCTGAGTGTGTACACCCTTGTCCTGCGTTTGTTTTACTGGCTCCTATTTTCTACCTTTGCAGAATGTAAAATGTGACATTTAGAATATGATCAGTGTACCTTTTGTCTCACTCTTACACTATCATACATATTTTAATGGGAAAATAGAAAATAGCGGATCGGACAAAGCAAAGACTACCATCGGGGCTCAGTGCTGCCTTCTATCCTAAGGAATAAATGTGCTCCCTTCAAAAAGAAAAGTAGGAGCACCCACAGAAATATAGAAGCACAGTAAGAAATGTTCAAGTAACACAGAAATTTAACAATTTTTTTTTACTACATGTGTTCATGTGCATGTTTAACTACACTGTGCAATGTCATATACAAACTATGTTCCATATGGCCACACTCAAAATAATAAATATTGAGCTTACAATCAAACTTTGATTTTAGGGACAAATATTTTTTGAATTTAAATAATTCATAGAGACTGAGCTGCACCTCAAAAAACTGTCCTATGTCAGTCTTTCACTCTGGTGCGATGGTCAGGAAAAATTAAAATACAGCAAAACAGGACTCACACTCTCGCACTCTTTGTGCGCGAGTCCTCTTTTGCTGCATTTGACTTTTAAATGAAAAAAAAAATAGAGCACTGCTCACTTACAGTGGCGTGCCTGAAGGCCCAGAAGACCAGCATGGGGGGGGAGTTTTAGGTAGTGAGCAGGTTGTGTTGCTTTGCAATGCAGACCAAAGTACCAAACCATCTTGGTTGCCCCCTGGTGGCAGTCTGCCAGTTTAAGAGGCATTCAAAATAAAAAATAGTGTAGTGAAATACTGTCGTGGTTGTAGTAGATTTACTGGGAGTTAGAGTGTTCAATTTCAACAAAGTTAATAGTTTTAGTTATGTACCCATCAACCCTACAAAGAATCCATAACTTTTAGTACGTGTTCTCTTCGCTAGTACAAACAATTAGGTATTTCAAGAGGCACGAGCAGACAAAAAGAAACACAAAACACAAAAAACACAGCTCATCTAACAATGATTGAGTCCTTATCTCACAAAAAACTCCTCTTCGGGCTTCCAGTAAGCAACAGTTGGCCAACAGAAACAAACTTTAGTGACATCTCTCATCTTATGGACACGCTTTGCAAATCTCCAACAACTCTCATAGTCCAGCAATGCACTCTGGGAATGACCAGTCTGAGATTCTAGCGGGTTTAAAGGTGACCTCACAAAATAGATGGTACTTTAGTGTTATCTCACTTTTTTTCCAGTTGATATAAGCTACGTCCACAAAAAAACTCTTCTGTGATTATAACCCAACATTGTGGCTTGGGGAAGTGGGTTGTAAATTCAACCCACAAGCTGTCCTCCTAAATTATGTTTTAGTACCACACATGCCTGTATTTAGCATTAAATCATGAGCAGTACTCGCATTATAGCCCTAACAGTTGTTTAAAGACAGAAACACTTTGAAAATAGTACAGCAAATTACAACTGTGTTATAGGAGCCTATGTTTAAAGGGAATCTATGATGATTTTTAATCTGATTTGCATCATTACAATGGGGGCAGTGTATGCAAATGAAAATGGTGAACTTCTCTCCTTGTCGCCTGCACCCATAGCTCCCGAGGAATTTTGATGGCTCTAAAGTTGTTGTTCAAGCTACAGACTGCACTTGAGCATTTTATGAAATACTGCCTCCACAGACACAAAGAGTACAGAAATCAGATCAGGAGAGAGCTTTCCCTCTCTCTCTGTCTCTGATCAAGAAGGGCAACTCACCAAACTGAGATTAAACGGTAAAACGCGGCAGTGCTTCTCAAATATTAATGAAGACCCTGTAACTGCTTTGCCTGTCTTGCCTCAAATGAATTTAGAAAGCCAAGTACCCCTTAATGTGAAGTACGCCACCAACCAGGAGAGGTCATTGGTCCGCAAAAGTGCTTTGTATTGTTGTTATTGAAACAGAAACATTTGTGTCTTTCTACTGCATAGACAACCAAGTTTTATTAACAGACCATCTTTCCAACGGTACAATTCTTTTTTAGGATTTCAGTCTGCCTGGACTGAATTTACAGACACTTGCTCTTTCCTGTTGATTACAGCTGCTTATCCGTGTGGAAGAGGCTGCCACTGATACCTTGTGTTTCTTGACAGCATCGGCAACTCTCTTTTCATCAGGCTGTCTTCCATAAATTCATGGCCAGATGAGTCATTTACTGCCAAGAGTCAAGGTTTATTCAGCTGAATCCAAATGACTTAAAAACCTGTAAAATGATGCGGAAGAAATGAAAGGGAACTCCGCTAAACAATATGCTCCCCTGGGATGCTCATAGATTTCCAGTATGCAAGAAAATGCAGCACATGTGCCTAACTTGAATGCATGTAAGACACTGTAGCAGCAGCACGACTCTTTTCCAAAACAAAGGCCATTGTTGAGAGGCGGAAAATGGCTGAGCTTTAAGGTAATCAAAAAAAATAAATAAAAAATTACAAGGATGATGATACACATGTGGACCATTCCTCATCTTCAAGAGGCTCAAATCATTTAATTAATATACCCACTGTCCAACATGAATCAGGGCAGCAGTAATACAGCGCTAAGATTTGAAGAGGTGGGGGAAATGAACATGTGACAGCGGACCCACCTCTCGGGAGCTACTCCATAATCCAGAGGCAGTGACTAATTGCATGCTTCTGGGTTTGTCAGTATTTGAGAATGCTCACATTTTTTAGCCCGCAATCAGCTTTGGGGCACGGCTGAATTGCCCTCTAATAGGCAAGGGTCTTGACAATAGAGAAACTCAACAAACGGGCACTGTTTTTTGAGTGTTTTAAAAGAAATTGTTGATGCTTTGGTGCCTGGCTCTCAAGACCAGTCGAAACCAAGAAAAAAGAAAAAAAAGACAGCCATGGTTCCTTGTGGTTTGAGAAAATGACTGTGCCAAGACATAGCAGGCCATTATCATCCCTCCCATTTTTTTTTCCTTGTTAAAGGGGGTTTTTGAGGGAGTTTTTCCTCATTTAAATTGTGGGTCTTAGTACAGAGGGTGTTTTATGCTGTACAGCTCCTAAAGTCCCTTGAGGCAGACTGTGATTTGCGATATTGGGCCATATAAATAAAACTGACCTTACTTGACTTTGGCTGACAACGATGCTTTGCATTGAAATGCAACCCAGGGGGACAAGTAAAGCCGTTTAGAAGGTTTACAGTCTATCGGGTCAACAGGTGAGGGCACAGCAAAGATATAACTTCAGCGTATATGAAAAGAAAAGCCCTGAATGGGTAGAGCATGTGTTGAATTACCGTTTAATTAACTATAAG
>JAQFJB010000020.1:14003682-14014191 GCA_029874875.1 Naso minor
ATTAACTATAAGAATTTGGCAATGAAGGCATCTTGAGAGTGTTTTCCCTATCCATTTACTAGATTTCTAGATGGCATTTACTGAAGCGATGACCTGTTTGTGGGGAGAGTTGCCTTATTCAGATGGTGGCAGGCAACTTGTTTATTGAGCTGATTCATAGCACAGGGATAATCTCCAGTCCAATAAACCATCAGGACTCAGGCAAAGCTTTTGCCGCTGATCACAGCCAATGCAGATTGACACCGGGGAATTAGACGCCCTCTTTAAAGAGACAGTCAGAGGTGTAAGTCTCTTTGATGGGATGGCCCTTGGGTATGGAGGGAACAAGAGTTGCACTGATTGATCACTGCAGAGATTTTCATGCTTCAGTAGCCTCTCAAAAAATATAAATGTTTCCGTATATATCACAATTATCATAATTATTAATCAGAACAATGTTGTTGTGGTGGTGGTTCTTAATATAATTATCATTTACAATGATCCTTGAAGGAATACAATCCTTATGATTATCGTCAAATCTCACAGTATACTGTAAAACTGGTATACTACTGCAACCCCAGAGGGAACATAAGCCCCATAGCTTCTGTCAAAGTAATTCTGTGATGACCACCACACATTTTACTATTCTCATAGAAAAAAACTCATCTCCATGTAGACACTGACGTTGCCCTACTGCCACAAAAACACTTCAGCTCTTCAGCAATTTAATATGAGATAACAATGACTAAAAGCCAACCTGAGTGTAACTTTAGACAGTTAGCTGCTCTGTATGCACGTCCACACCTAGCATCTCTCAGAGTCAACATCCAGAGAATTCATATTGAAATGGGGCAGGCCTGCCCCCTCAGCCGTTCCTCAGAGCCATCAGAGCGGATATTTGATATTGGTAGAACAAGATATTATCACAGTCCTCCAAAGATTTGCATCTTTTTTTCCTGTCTTTTGTGTAATCCAAAGATTTTTGATTTATTTTTTCTGAAGAAATGAAATGCACTGTGCAGTTATTGTCATTTTAGCCAAAAGAAAACTACAAGAATGTTGTGCTGAAACTTGTGCACTGAAATTATCTGTCTGTTTGTCTGTTTTGACACATGACTATATGCTTAAAAAATTCAAAACATGCTGTTGTTAAAGACTCCTTAGTACAGTGTCAAACCACGCCCATGGCAGTTAATGTTAATTTAGTCCTTAATGGGCAGCTACCTGTGCAGCTGGCATCGCAGCGTACGTGATGGATGAAGGATGGAGGGAGGATGGAGGGAGGATGGGGGAGATAGCGCGTCACTGCCATAACACGGTTCAGATCAGCGGCAACCACAAATACTCTCTTCCCTCGTTTTGAAACTGCGACATAACATTGTACATGCAGCCAAACTGACATAACAGCACCCAAAACAGCACGTAAGCGTCTGTTTTGTGTCCTCAGCTCCTCATTTGACACTCACAGCGTTTCTAACTGTGCGAACCAATGAACATAATGTAGTTAAATAACACAAGCGATAGGCTGCGAGTAATTTGATCACCCGGGCGATATCGTCCCACCTACAAGCAGCAATGAAATCAAACACACAGCAACACAACGCAGCATCTCCGTTAGCTTGTGTAGACGAAGCGAAAGTGTCTTAGAAAACTTTGCCGTTAGTGGCTAACCTCCCGAGCTCGAGCCACACTTGTCGCAAGAGCGGCGTCCTGCGTAGCGGCTCGCGCAGCTCCCCTGTCAGGCGAAAACAAGGACGGGATGGAGGGAAAATGGCCTATTGTGTATCTATCGCAAGCGCTAGGTGATAACTCCATCTTTAAAAGTAGTTCGTAGGCATCTTTGAATTGATGAACTGCTGTTAAAAGGACGTGTGCGCTCGAGGCTTTAGCTTTGGCGAACTCCGTCAGAGGAAGAGTGAGTGAAAGCGGGAGAAAGTGAAGTTGTGTAAACGTTAGCTTGTTTTACCTCAGTAGAGCCGTGTCGCCTTGTCTGCTGACCACACTTTCAACCGAAGAATAGTCCACAGTTTGTCCAGCGGGCAAACAGGACGGCAGAAAGCAGCACAGGCTGAGAATTATCGCAGTAAGCCACTGACCGGAGACACAAGCATCCTGCACCGCAATCATTATGTCCATCACAGCTGTATTTTGTTACCGCTTTTCCCAATTCTTCTTGTTGCAAAAAGCGTGGGGCTGGCTTAAAAAACAGAAAACCTTGACGCTAACGACGCTTTATTTCCACACTTTTACTCCTCGAAGCTCCGTAAAGAAATGGTCAGCCGTGTAGTCTCCCAGGTTTGTTTTGCTGGATGTAGAGCCCACTGTGCGGGGAAGTGTACTCTCCAGTGGCTTGCACACCATCTAGTGAGGAAATGCGATGTAAAATGGGAGCAGACCTAGAAGCAGACAACCCCCAGGCTCTGATCCTGTTGCCATGCGGCCGTTTCCCGGGCAACCCGTTCCCAGTGGCTCGTGATGGAGCAGTAAAACCGGTAGGTATCGATACAAGCCAGGAGCAATTAAAGATATCGACTGGAGAACCAACCTCTCCCTATTTATTCCCCCGTAAGGAAATGAACAATCTGAGCATTTGGAAATGGAGCTTACTGTTAGTGACGCAGGTGTATCCCATAGGAAAACTGCAGGGGGAAAATGTATATTAACTGTAAAGGGGCATAATTGTTATGAATGATAGGTTTTCAAAATGTGTTGTTTGTGTAAAATATAAAATAATCCAAAAAAGATTAAAAAGAAAAATTACCATCAATGATAAATCCCCTTTGAATTTTTTTTTTCTTTTTGAAATATTACAGAGATTTCATTATTAAAATGAAATGTTTATTTTCAAACTAGGAACTACAGGGTTTATTAGGTGAGTTTTCAGGAGTCCCCAGCAAAAGAGGAATTGAACGCTTCAACCGTCATCACATTTTTTGCAAGAGGAAGCGAAAGAAATATTTGGTGGTTCTGAGTTTATGGTGATCATCGTCTGGTGACTAATGATAAAATATGAAGACGTTTTTTTTAATCTTCAAAACTACAAACAAAAATTACCCGGAGAAGATTCATTAAGACAAAATCCTCTAGAATCTGGGATATGTGGTATAATGATGGGGTTCCTTGACATGAAAGAGTTTGGGAACCCGTGATCACAAGCATGTGGGAGCGCGCACGGCACACACACACAGATGTAGGGGATTTACAAAGTTTGTTTTAGAGCAGTAGCAGTTGTGGTGCTCTAAGCCTTTTGACTTAGCCTACATAATACTTGACAGACTGTGCAGCCGTAACCATGGAAATGACATACATTACTCTGAGGTGGCATGTTGGCATAGTGCCACTGAATTATTGCAGATGACATGTTATGAACACAGCAAAAAACACTAAATCAACCTTGTGTCAGTATTTCAGATAGCATGCCTTCCAAAAATTGACTTCATTTTGAATTTACTGTGAGGATTTTGTGATTTGCTACAGCCAGTATTCAAGTAAAATCGTTAAGTTATTAATCCATGGTGCAAGATGTCCCTATTGTGTTTTTTCTTGGCGTGGTCTTTCATCGCTGTTATTTGTTGTTTATTGCTGTTATTATTTTCCAATTTTAAGTTTACATCCCATAAAAAGTATCCCATTCTTTTCCTCTGAATTCTGTGTAAGACTTTCCTCTATACTTCTTTTATTAATTTTCCCAGGAGGATCAATACAGTTTCATGATATCTTATCTTAAAATCTTATCTCACCATGGACCACAGAGCCAAGATTGCAGGCTGTGATGTTATCATGATGGACTGTCTGGAGCTGCTCCATTGAAATTAAATGGGGTGAGTGGGAGTGAACTCCTTAAGAGTTTGCTCCAGTTTTTACTCTGCAAGAAGCCTAACAGTATTGCCTTTCCTTTGGTTTTAAAACCTGAAAATGGGCCTTGAGTTTTAATAAATTCATTTTTGGTGCCGTAAGAGTTGCTCCTCCATCATTAATTGTTATTTATCTGAGGAGATATATTGCTTATTATACCAAGAGAAAGTAGGAGTTGGGACACAGTTCTATTTATAGGCTTAGTTTTGGCAGAGAGCTGCTTTCCAGAGGTTACAATGGGCAGTCTACACTGTTAGAAATGAGTAAACAGTCAATGTACCATAACACGCAGCATTAAAAGAGGCAGAGTGAAAAGTTCATCCTGTCACATACACAGTTCTAATTTGCTTAACAGAAGCTCCCTCTACTGTTAATAACTGTGTGAGAATAGCATTAATACCAGTAGGCTACTTATACTCTGGTTTTGTGACAGAGGCGTTTTGGCTGAGACTGTAAGATATTTTCCATCCTCCTCTTGTCAACTGCAATGTTATTTTTTTTTCTTTTCTCTGAACCCTTCAAGATACCTCAGAAAATGAACCTTCCCATGCATGAAAGCTATAATTACACTGACTCCATTTTAGTGTTACTGCACTGTGCAGCGGGGGGAGAAGAGTGGCAGCCTCTAATATTCAGTTCATAATAAACCTCAGGAATTATGAACAAGATGAAAGAGATCAGGCACTGGACTATCACGACGTCTGGGTTGTTTTTTTGAGTAATGGATACCTCAGCTATTTCTTCAGAGTTTTCATAACCAGTCGTCATTTTCAAAGCCGGAGTGAAATCAATGCATGCAATTTGCTTTAATAGTGAATGAAGTGACACATAAAAACATTGACCATTTTTCTCAGGATGACATGCTTCCCTGGAAGGTTTAAATATATAGTACTGCACGGTGTTGTCAGCATGAAGCATAAACCCAAGAAGAATGGCCTTGTTTGTGTGTCTTTTTTAGTGGTTATGGAGACTGTCTGCAGCATTAAAACTGCAGTTATTGTCTTAATAGTATGCTAACGATGTGGCAAAAACCACTGAAGCATATGCTGCCTTATTTTGACTGTTCAAAGTGAATGATGAGCTTGAACCAAAAAGCCCTTACAAAGAACCTTATATTGCCTTTTTGCTCTGTTTCTTCACGTTGTCAAAGCGTTTTTCTTTAGCTATATTTGACTTTAAACACAAAACCAACCTCAGTTTATTCGATTTATTAACATGAGTAATGCAGCACATTGAAAGCTATTGTTTTCTGAACTAGGTAAGTACATGGCCATTTTTCTGTAATAGTGATTTGTTTGGCTATTATTATAATGGATGACATCCCGCAGGGAAGTGTGCCAATCGATCACAACACACACCGAAATATGAATTCAGAGCAGTTGTATTAAATGCATCCCTGCAGCCTGGATTGCACAGATATGAGAAAGAGCATTAGGGAAAATTTAAGGATAACTGACCTCCCATTCAGTGATCCATCCTCTCGATGAGATCAGGTGCAGGACAGCCAGGCTCTGTAACAGCTTTATTCCCCAAGCCATCAGGCTTTTGAACTTAAAATAACAATAACCCCTTTAAGAACCACACACCCACATTGGACTCTTAACTGGACTGCAGCGCATGCTCAGACACACATTCCACAGATATATTTTATTTGATATATTTAAGTGCAGTAATAGCAGCTGCAGAATACATACTACAATTGTAATTTTATATGTAAGTGCAATTATTTATCTTTATTTTTTTTTTATTACTATTTATTACAGTTGTTAATATTTTAGCACCTCTGTTTTTGCAGTATTCTTTTCACTATTGTGAGCCAATGTAATGAAATTTTGTTCTCATGTGCACTGCTGGTATGCATGTTGAATAACAATAAAGTTGATCTATCTGTCTGTCTATGTATCTATCTATAGATAGAAGAAGAGATAGGTAGATTGATTGAAACACTTCACTATAATTGACATAATAATCTTAAAAGTTGATACAGAGCAACCTCTCCATTGTTAAAGATGGCAGATTGGCATTACTGAGAATGTAATGCATTAATAGACATACTCTCAGTACATTCACTGACCATATGAATTATTCATTCACATTCTCTTTGACACCCTCTGGTTCAAGACAGCAAATCAGCACTTTCGGGAGGAAAACTTTTCAAGACCAAACATTTATCAGGATAAATTTCAAAATGTCCTCACAGAAGTGAAACAGAGGGCACTGAAACTCTTCGGCAACTTCTTATCAGCAACTACTCCTGGTCATGAGGTTGCAATGATTCCCTTTCTGTACTGATGCCTTTGCAAAATAGAAGTGATAAGACTCCAGAGGGGCCCCATTCATTTAAAAGGAAAATTAAAACCACTGAACAACATCATGCACAGGACAGAAATTAATTAGATCTCACAGACATTTCAATTAGAGAGAAAAAGATGTCAAAGTGTAAGAATTTACCTGCAGCAAGATGGTGGTTGAAAAAACCTTAGACTGTCAACAACATGGTATTTGGAGAATTTTATGTTTTCTGAAAGCTGTTGTATTTGTTAACCTGCAAACTTGTTGTCAAACAGCAAGCTAAGGAATGATCATGCCTTTAATAAAGGGTTACCTTACTTTTTAGAAAAAAACAGACCGAGGAAACTTGAATTCCTTTGCTTTGGCCCTGAGTTTAAAGAAAAAGAAAGAAAGCAAATTCCATGAAGCTAGAGTTCAACAATTGCTCTGACAAACTTGTTTGAGTAGAGACCACAGCATTACATTTTTCAAACTGCACCTTACTGTCAAAGGCCTATTAAAAGTCAAAATGCACAACATAAAACACACAAAGCACATTCTGAATGAACTGTAGAGTTTGATATATGTTGGCCTCCAGCAGTGACTTATTTTGAGCGTCTTCTTTCTTTGCTTTTCCTGTACTACCCATATGGGACAAAACCCACTCACACTCATGAGTCAGAGCTGATTTGTACTTTCAGACATCACCTAGCACATATCATGCTTTGAAGATGGTTCAGAAATCTCTCCTGTGTCATTAAATATAGCAAGAGACTGATCTTTTTGCCCTAAGATTGGCGTTTACCATGAACTCCTTCCATGGATGTGCAGCAAAGGCAGACAAGTAAAATAAAAAGAGGGAGAGAGTGAAAAGTTCATCTTGTCACAAAGTATGTTCAGAATAGGCAGCGCTGAGACATTACTGACATCTTTATAGGACATGGTGTAGTTTCTTGTTATTTCTCATCACTTAAACGTGGAGCAGCTGTCTGAAACAGTTGAGTGCCCAGTTGGCTGGATGCAGAGTGGTCCGTGGTGTATCAAGTATGCTTTAGGCTACAGAATAATGAGACTCTGGGAACCAATGGTGGATAAAGTCACAGATGAAACCATCATAACATTAAACTGATAATTTACAGATCATAAGCAGCCAAATGTTTTATTTCTAACAATACAGTACCACAACCGCCACCATGTGTCATTTAATTAAACCCAAATAAACAAGTATTGCTTTATAATATAAAACTGTAAAGCAGCCCGACATGGAAGACTGGACTAGATAAATAAGGAAAAAATAAAAGTGGCAGAATGTGCCCCAATGTGTGAAACTTTGCCAAAGGGCTCTTACATTTATTTACTTCAAGATGACACTTACATGTACTTGTTAAGCATCCTCAAGTGGGCAAGGTCAACCATGATGATTGATTGTTCCACAGATTTAGACCAAAGACACTAAGTTGTATAGACTGAATGAAAAGCCATCACTCATAGTTGTTGGTTTAGTCAGAAGTGCTGTTAAAGCCTCAATAAATTATTTTTTAGTCACTTCGGTGGGCAGCAGAACAATCCGAAACACAACACTGACCTCTTGTCACCTGAGAAAGTTAGAAAAAAAAACATGTCAGCAAATACTCCCCTATTTACACATCCAGCAAATGTATATGAACGTGCCAAAAGAGCATCATCGTGGCAGCAGGGTGGATTAGTGGTTAGCACTGCCACCCCATAGCTTGAATGTCCAAGAATGTCTTGGGTTCGATTTCCAGCTGGGGCGGGGCCTTTCTACATGGAGTTTGCATGTTCTCCCCATGTTTGCGTGGGTTTCCTCCAGGTATTCTGTTTTCCCCCACCATCAAAACATGTATGTTTGGTCTATCTCCAGTTAGTTCTCTTCTGTCTCAGAATCTGGAGTTGGCCTCCGGGCGCTGCGCTGTGGCTTCCCACTGCTCTCAGGGATAGGTTAAATGCAGAGACCAGATTTCACTGTAGGCTTTATACGTGACAAATAAAGTACCTTTACCTTTCGGTGAACAGTGAACTGAGTGCACCCCTCTGAAGCTGCTAAATGTGACAGTGAGCGCTGTTAGCTCCGCGATAGTAAACATCGTCGCTCCATGGGGTTTTTTTATGTCACCAGCATGCCCGCCTGGGATGACCAGTGAAGGCAGGTCAGATGCAGCTACCAGGACGTCATATGAATATTTGAAGGAGTTTTATGAAAAGATAAGTAACTTTACTTATAGCACATCTTTCAGCCAGTGAAACCAGTGGTACAGCCTGCCCCCTACCAGCTCACTTGGAAGCATATGGATGTATGTTATGTTTTTGATGAGTGTCCACTCTCCTTTTCTTGCTCCGTTTTTGGTCTCCACCGATTGTTAAGGAAAATACTTGACTTTTTTGCAGATAAATTTTACATTTTGTTCACCTGCTTGTATTTTGCTTTACCCTGTGATGCTGGTTTTGTGCAGGTTGTTTTCAGAGCAATTTTACTGCAAGCAATCAAGGATGACCAGAGTGGCTTTGATCAAGGATAGAGCTTATGGGTGCTGCATATTCGGAGGTAATTCTGAAACCCAAAACCCATAATAAATGTTTGCTTTGTGCATTACTGCATAGCTTCGATGTGTTTAAACGTTATGTTTATTTACATTTCTGTTTTTATGTTAATGCGACAAAACGTTGGTTCAGCTCTGTTTAGATTCAAGTTGGAGTTAAGAGAAGATCTGCATTTGATTTAAAATACTAAGTTTTGTCATCCATAACACATATTTTAACTGGACTGAAACTAATCTATTCTTAATATAATAATTATTAATAGTGCGCCTTTAAAAGTAGGCATATGGTTCTAAAACGGTGACTAATAGATTTAGTCTTTCATAGTTACTTATTAATAAAAAGTACATTTTCAATAAGATTTTTTCTTACTCCTCAGTCAACAAATATTTCTCTACTTTATTCATTTTGTCTTACTGTATTCATTGTCATGAATAAGTTCTTTATTGCATAGGAGTGTGTCATCTAAGCACCTCACTGTGTGGGAAAGAAAGTGTCGCGCTGCCTTCCTGCTCCCCAGGTTTTCTCTTTTGTGTTCCGCTCAAACACCAGCCACAGGCAAAGCAGCAGCTCTTGTTTGTTTTCTTTGATTGTGTGAGCTAGCATGGCAAAGCCCCCCTCTGTTTGTACCAAAAAGTTTTTGGTACACAGGGTTAAAGTGTCGTTGCCAAGATTAAACATTTTGAATCACTCCTTCTTCAAAGACACCCTCTTTAGTACAGGTCATAATAAAATCTGTTTCAGTATTTCTGACTGAACACAAGGGGATCACTGCAACATTCATACGAGGTCGATTTGGAATCACAGCTTTAAGTGATTCTGAAGAGGCTGCATTGTGGAACACCTGTTCTACTGCATTTGATTCATTTCCTTGAGAAAAAAATGAATCTTTTAGTTTTTTATCAAGCTGCTGTGAGCGAGATGAGTCAAAAGAAAGGGTACTTATGCAGAAGAAGTTTAGCTGAGCAGTCTCAGAGAAGTACTCTACAATTAGTTCAACGTACTAGGTTGCTATTCTGCAGTGTCTCTGAATGCAAGCTGACAAACACTGGAGAGCCCTTTTCAGACAAAACATGTTAATGACTGTCACTTAAAAGGCAATAATTTCAAGAA
The DNA here is from genome assembly GCA_029874875.1 of Naso minor. NCBI lineage: Eukaryota > Metazoa > Chordata > Actinopteri > Acanthuriformes > Acanthuridae > Naso > Naso minor. The sequence continues at coordinate 14,013,457 of JAQFJB010000020.1, forward strand.
TATTTGTTAATGTTGCCAATGCTCAGGGTGCTCAGCCGTTCCTTGTATCTAGCTTTTGGTGCTACCACCTTCATCCTAATCATAGGAAAGAAGGTCCGTCCTGGTTTTATCACTTTTTAAAACATGTAGATCAGAGGCGCAGTTCATTCATCTTTTAATCTGTGTTGTTTTTCTTTCCTAATGTTTTTCTGTATCACTTTAAAGCAGTTTTATTCATGATGATGACGATTATTATTATTATTATTAATAATAATAATAATAATCATTTACTTTTATGTGGACCCTAGGAGGATGGGGATCCCATTCACAAACAACGAGAAATAAGTATTGCTGATGGATGATGGTGGTACTGCCACCACGAGGTGACTGCAAGGCATTAGATCTTGAGAGTCACTTAAGCCAAAAAACACCAATGAGCATGAGTCAAAATTAATGCCAAACTTTATCCTTGTTACGCATCATTTGTTCTCATTATTTTTCTTTAAGTTGCAGCTTGAAAGGTGTGATTGATCTGTACAGTGGAACTAATATGATTGTCAGGGGTTTAAACTTCATTCCTCATTATCATCTCTATTTTTGATACCTGCCCACGCTTGTCTGTGAGAATAAGCCCGAACATCACAATCACCTACATTGATGCTTTGGGCTCCAGCAGAGTTTTCTTTGACTGGAATCTGTTGAGCCTGGAGGCAGTGTTAATATTGCATGTAGCAAACCTAGGAGCGGCTGGTAAAG
>JAQFJB010000020.1:14047635-14058017 GCA_029874875.1 Naso minor
TATTTGCCAAACTGGCTGGTAGTGTCGACAAACCTGCCAGCCAATTTGCCTTGTGTTTTCTGCGGTTTTGACTCCATTCCTTACATCTTGCAAGGAGAATTAGGTTTGGCAAACATAATGTCATGCAAATTGCTTTCTTTTCTTAGCAAAAAGGAAAGAACACTGCAAAGTTTGCATCAGACAAGGTTTTATGGCTTGATTTGCATCAAGTTTTCCAGGATTTCCAGGGATTTCATCAGTTTTGCTGATTACTAACTTAATAACAATGGGTGACATTTGTTAATGAGCTAACAATATGCTTTAGTTAGTGAAACAGCATATATACAAATAATTTGGCTAAAAATGATCTTCATGTAACTACAATCTGGCTGCTATTTAATCTTTATTTGTGCATTAGCAAGCAGAAACTGAATTTGGTGGAGATTCATTAATTGTTGTTATGTTTAAGTCAAAGAAAAGCACCATAAACATTTGGATGAAAGAAAAGATTTATATTGACAGAATCCGAAATTAAAACACCACAACTTTCTAAATCAGTTTTCAGTACATCCAGTACGATGAAAATACAGTTTTTTGGGACCATATGCATAAATTGACACAATGTTTTGTCAAAAGAGGCTTTTCAAATATTAACATGCTTTCAAATGAATAAATCAGGACCTTTACAGGTTATTTCCAAACGGGTGACATCTGACGGATTACTGATGCATCTTTTATGATCCTCACTTTCATCACAGTGGCGAGATTTTGGTTGCAGGGAAATCACTTTGAAAAGAGGCATCTGGCTCCCATCTGGCCTTTGTTGTCTTTCTGCAGCACAAAACATATTTCATGAAGCAAGCAGAAATGGCACACAGCTCTTTGCTTGTTTTGTTTTTCTCATCCGCTTTGCGTGGAAATCTGTCAACACCATCCACTGCCACACACATAACACGTGTACAATTACTCAGAATTCATAAAAGAGAAAATTGCTGTAAACATTCAATTAAGCTTAATTAAAGGGGTTTATGTAACTCACATGTTTTTATGCACGTCCAAAGCTATCTATTGTTGTGTTTCTGATGTCATGTTGAAACTCCAGAAAACTGGCAGGTGGCAGCGGAACTGGAATAGCCTGGCGGTAGACTGTATACTAATGACAAGACAGAGGAAATGGCACATCCAGCAGTCAAGATCAGTTACAGGCAATGCAAGGAGTTAGAAGTTCTGTATAAAAATGTAGGTAGAGAATGTTTCCTCCAACACCTCTGGGAATTTAATTTTCACATCGACGCTGTCAGCTGAGGCGGCAACAACTGATGCGGAAACCTCCTGCTTGGCATTTCTCTCATGTTGCTGGGAGAAGCCTAGAAGGAAAGCCATGCCCGGGATGTAGCTTTCAAACCTGGGAGAGGAAAAAAAGCTTCTTTGGCAACACATGCCAGCAGGTGTCGCAACTGTAAATATGAGTTGATGTGTAATGAAGATACAAATGCAGTTTATTCCACTGTGGCTGACCTCCTGCCTATCTCTGCCATGGTTTCAGGGATCCTGGTCCAGTGCACTTTGGCCATGAGTGTTGGCTTAGAACCAGGCAGATGTGCAGTTGCTCCTCTCATTGATATTTCATAGGACTGACATTCAGCTCCCCATCTAATGTGTGCCTGGACCAAACACAAGAGATCAATCATGGAGGGAGTCTCTACAAACAAAAGGCTTGGCTTCAGCCAATGCTGTAGATATTGTGTTTGAACAGATTTTTAAATTGTCAGAACATTTTTCATGAGCAGTCTACTTTCTCACCCTCACATTCCATAAGCATTAGCTTATACCTGGAGCCCCCTTTTGCAAGATATCTTTAAAAAGTCATTAACAATCCTACCACAAATAAGAAAAACAGTGTTTTGCTTTCAATCCATACTTTTCTTTTGACCAGGAGTTTATTTGTTGTTGGTGGTGTTTTTTTGTTTTTTGTTTTGTTTGTTTGTTTTTTTGTAGCTGAGCTTTTGGCAGCTGGGCTGTTAGTTTGCTCGCCAGATGTTTGTCTTTTCAAAAACATGTCAGTTTTTCGGAGTTAGAACTAGCTAGCCAGATGCTAGCAAGCTAGCTAACGGAGCAGCGTCATTGCAAGCATGATGTTTTTAATGGCAGGCAGAAAAATTCACATAGCAAAAAAGATTTTTAATATGTTATTATAATTAGCTTTTCATAATGATTAGGGCTGTTAGCGCTAATGCGTTAATCACGATTGATTAAAAGTCCATGATTAACGTGTAATTATTTTTTAATTGTGTTAATCGTGTGCCGCTATTTTGTTCCTTCAGTGTACCCTTAGTCAAGCTGCTGTAACAATTTCCTGCTTTCTAACTACAGAAGAAAGATAACAATACACTTCTAAATGGCTTGTTTTTCTTTTTGATATTTCCCTCAATTCCCGAGTTCCAGGCAAGAAGACAGATACCATTCTTTTGACTGTGCATGCAGTAACATGGAAGAGACGGGCAGAGCTCGCTCACCGCTAATTAGCTTAGCTCAAACACTGGTAGTCAATGGGAAGTGCTAGCCTGCTTCCATCTTAAGTCATCAGATAAACTTTCCAATAACTCCAAACAGTCCTGTGTGCTTGTTGTGACTTGTTTATTTACCACGTTATGTTATTTTTAGACTTGGATCAGCACTTAATGTAATTTTAGAATCAAATGTGTTCCGAAAGTAAACCCCATGGTGCATGCGCAAAAACACAGCGGATGTGACAGGTCAATAAAATGTCTGTTGAAAAACTTAAATTTCACAAAGTGCTAATCTGAGTCTAAAAACAACATAATGTGGTAAATAAACAAGTCACAGCAACCACACAGGACTGTTAAGAGTTCTTGGAAAGTTCATTTGATTCCTTTAGGTGGAAGCAGGTTAGCACTTTATATTGACTATCAGTGTTTAAGCAAGTGGGCAAGCACTACCCGTCTTTGTCTCTTTTTTCTTTTTATTGGCGATTGCACCAGACCTAGGCAAGAGACTTACTTCAGTTGGCATTCAATTCCCAATCAAGGTGCAATGGTAAGAATTGCTTTACATTGTTAAGGACTCAAAAACTGAAAAAAAAAAAAGAATTGTGAAATAATATAATTTTATACTTGAGATTAAAAAAAAGCAATTAATCACAATTAACTATTGAAATTCTGCGATTAATAACAATTTGATAAAGATTAATCGTTTGGCAGCCATAATAATGATAAATTCTGAAAAGGGTCAATGTGACAAGTTTGGTAGACAAACGAATTGTCCATATTTTTGATTGAAAGCGATGGTGGAAGGTTGTGATTTGTAATTGTTTTAAATGTTTTTTAAAAGACAGTGATAATTTATTGCTGCTGGTTTTAGTCTTCTTAGGAATACTGTCTATGATAGTATAAGTTAACAACATTGTGGTTAGGCCTGTTTAAATTTCTGAAATTCACTCAGCTAAGAATAAAAACACATACTTCAACGGCCCTTTCCTGTGTGTTCTGTATCTACCTTTGCTGCAGCGTGGGCAGTCACGATGGTGTCAACGCACATCTTCCAGTTGGTGTCTTCTCCAACCTCAGACACAATCAGTTGGGCGCTCTGAACGTTTGCCTCGGGCGTGTAGTAGATGGCTGCATCGTAACCCTCAGGCTTCTGGTTGCTACTCAAGGCATAGGCCTTAATATTGAACACAGCTTCGGGGGTTGAGCCCTATCAAATGAAACAGAATGCTATCCATTAGTCTTTGTTGGGCTTCTATGCATAATGTCCAATATGTGCCTATTATTGATCATCTCACATCATGTGCATCAGTACCACTAAAACATTTTACATGATAATATTCCCAGCGCAAGCTGCCTATTTCGTGCAATAAAACAGATTTTGGGTCACTCTCTGAAGAGCATGTTTAGCATACTTCCATTAAGTTGTCATGATGGCTGCTGTGAGATCCTCTGACACTCGAGGCTGAATCAGAGGACAGACGTACTCGCTGGGTGGCTTCCTGTAAACACAATTAAGCAAAAGGATAAATTGAATAGATAAAACACAAGAGCAGGTGCAGGGATAATAACATTGCCAGGGTAGCCAAATACCTTGGAAAGCCTCCTCAGAGTCTCAAGCAGTTGGCGTGTGCTCATTGGATGTCTGCTTGGGCCGGCGTTAACCTCAAAGTGGATTTTGTCAACAGCTTTAATTGACTGGACTAATGAAAGTGCACAGACGACAGTAGCAAAAGTAAGTCAAGTGACAAATATTTAGAGACAGACACATAACATGAACACGTGTACAATCTTACGCAATACAGCCTTTGCTTTGGAAGTCCATGCTAATGACTTTTTACTTGAAACAAACAAAAAAGAGTAACTTGAAGAGTAGCTTAAGTGTTGTCTTTGCTGACTTTCAGTGGTTTAACTTGCTGCAGTGATGAATAAGTGCACTCCAAGCTGTGTCAGTACACTGTGACATTGCTGCCAGGTGAGGTTACAGGTGCTACAGAACACATGTTTGAGCACACCTGGTCAAAGGTACAACAGATTTTAAAAAATGCCCTACCAGAGATTACAATATAATAGGATACTGATAAGCATCATCATGGCAAAATTTCAAAATTGTGGCAGCAGTAGTTTATATGAAGCGACGAAAACGGTTCCTGAAGACGCTAAAGGGGCTGAGTGTTGGCCTACTGATAACACGCTTTAAGACTCAGTAGCAGCAGCACCTGTGGCAGCAATATTTGCAAATTGGGAAATGAACCACCACTGAGGTCTCATTAAAGCTGTCTCCCTCAATTGTTAAATATTTGTTTCATTCTTGATATGAGAAATATGTGATGATGTGCACAGTAATACAGGACTATAATGTGTGAGACTTGTTGTGCATACCTGGAACAACTTTGACTGCCATGTACGTGTATCCTAGGAAATAGTAGAGCGGGTATTCCTCATGAAAATACTCTCTTCTTAACTCAGATTCCACGCAGAGACCGACTCCATAAATACCACTCTCAGCGCACATTTTTGCTCTTGGATGCCAGGTGTTTGGTGTCAGCATCTGCTTGATTGGAAAAATCACAAAGGTGTTTGACCTCTGTAAGTTTTTTTTTTCTGAATGCCGGCTGCTTTTTCGATTGTTCCCAATGAGGACAGAGCGTGTGCGGCAGCATGGGGCCACAGAGAAAAAAAGTGCAGCTCCAAGCTTCTATTTCAGAGAACTCTAAATGTCTCTAATTGAAAATCTCTGAACTTTTCAGAACGGTGCTGGTTTTATCAGTGTGGCCCTTTCATAGGCAACCAATCATGTGTTGAGACTCAAACCTGTCGCCCTGGTAACCAAGAAAATTGAGCTCTGGCTTGTCTGTCAAACCTGAGCTTTATATGTCACACAGAAACTATAATAACAGAGACAGCAGGGCCAGTGTGTGTGAGCAGATTGGCCATACATCTAATGCTGCTAATGACTGTTGTGCTGCATATTGTAAGCTTCTTGCTCACTGTGTAGTCAGCCCTCTGTCCATGTAACATTAACCTAGCCACCTGGCATTTTTTCCTCTCATCACACAAGCACTTCATGCCAGTGCTGCCCAACAACCTGCCAGTGCTCATCTGTCAGAAAAGAAACTGCAGTTAGCTTAACTCCATCTGTAATCTCCTGAAGGTGTTGCGTGTACCTGGTCTGAGTCAGATCTCACGACTGAGGGGTCTGTGTGGACGACTTCATGATTTGAGTCAATAGCGCTGGGCATAATTGGAGTCATTTTAGCCAGAGCTGGATCTTCGATGTTCCTGGTGACTGCGAACACATTGGAGCTGTTGGTTGGAGAGAAAAGGAAGAGTTCTTAGATTTGGCACATTGACTGCATGGTGGATAGCATGGACAAAGCTTAAAGCATGATTATATAGCATTAACACTGTACATACTGTGCTTGGGAATCACCATGTTTTGATTCTTAGTATCAAAGATTCATTTCAGAATTGGTTTTTGGTTCAGTATATGTGATTCAAGTCAATGAATGGATAATAGGCACTATTTCCACACAGTCACTCTTATGCAGTGAGTGACAAGCCTTCATTCATTTTTTTTATTGAAATACAACGATGCACTTTTGGATTTTTGTGAAAAAGTTTTTTTTTTGGTCCTCTAGAACATACCTTACTGAAGTGAGTTCAAAGTCTTTCTTCATTGTCGGGAAGTCGAGTTCAAACCTCTTCTCTCTAACATTGATCTTGGCAGCAAATTTCCATGGGATGGCAATGGGTATTTTGCTCTTAAACTCAGTACCGCACTGGAACAGTTCTGTGTTGATCCCATAGAAAACCCAAAAATCCTTTGTGTAACTAGAAAAGAGGGAGTTTATTCAGTACCTGTAACCCTTCAGTACGAGTATAAGCTCTATACGAAGGCAATTTAGCATTAAGACAATAAATACCAATAAATACAAATAAATGCTGGTTGTATATCTTCTTTAAATAAAATTAACTTTAGAAATTTTACCCAATAAAACCATCAGTCTCCAGTGAAACATCAGAAACCAGCAGCTGTCCCAGATGTTCAGTCAGTGGTGGATTTGCTGCCGCTTTGGCTATTTGGAAAAAATAAAAATAAAAGGTATAATTTCGCAGTGTTTTCTATCAAATAAAGTAAGTTGTTTTAGTCACTCATCAATACTAATTTGATTTGTAAGCTGGTCACATGCTGTGGGATTTGAACTCTCACCATTAACTGTGATCCCATTGACGCTTTCATAATATTTGCTAATCTCCAGCGGGAGACCCAGGGTGGTAGCTTGGAAGTAGCGAACCTCAAAGATTAAGAACGGCTTTGTCCAATGCCATGATACTCCTCTCTGTAAACTTTCAATCGCAGTCCACAGAGGGCTTTCTTTCCCTGCAGAAGGACTGACAGCCTGCGAGTAGGATCAGAGGAGAGCATGTAACAGGCTTTGTACACTGCATGAAAATATGGTCCTTTTTGTTGACTGAGCTTCGACATGAATGGATCGTTCTCAGTGAGTTTTTCTTTGTTCGGTTACTCTCTCTCACCCTGATGATGTTCTGAATGAACTCTTTGTTAATATCAGCAAAGAACCACTCTTGTCCGGAGGCGCGTGAATAGGCAGACAGGATGGGCTTGTCATTGGGCAGATTTTCCCAATTTTGAAGCTGAAAATGATGCAGCACAATGGTCACGCAAACAAATCACAAAATCACAGTGCAGTGCTGGAAGGGTTCTCAAAGTGCGGCTGAAAGACCAATGACGAATTCTGAAACATTTTGTGGAGCCCCGGAGCGTAAAATAAAATGCATGTTTAATCACTCCATTTCAGTGTTTAACTATGAATAGCCTACATTTAATATTACTACTACAGGGCCTCCTAATAAGCGTCTGTCAAGTTAGGAATTGCAACATTTAGAATGGGTAGGGCTGCATTACAATAGTGCCATCTTGTGTGTGTTGCAGGAATTACATTCTGCCACCAATGCAAGAGTTTTATTTCAGTGGAAGTCTCTGCAGTTTAATGTAGATGTGAGATGAAAAAGCCTCTATGGAAAAAATTCTAAATGACTGAGCAGAAACAGACATTTCTGGAAAAAGTTGATCAACTATTACTTTGTTGGACCTCTTGGGACCAATAAAACGACCAGCCTTATCTGAATTTGTGAATTTGAAGCTCCAGGATGGAATCGCAAATCCTTCAAAAAGGTATTAAGTTTCCCTGCGTGGCCCTCTATCGTATTCTGTCTCTCTAAATTGGCTGAATTGAGTCATCAAAGCTTTGAGAACCCCTGTGATGCCGCCTTCAAGTCTCAGCTGAATACTCACCACATTGAAAAGAGCCTGAAAGTCACTAAAACTAAGATCTCCTTTAAAACCAGGGATGCCGGCGCCAAACAGCTCCTTAATACTTTCAGCACGGATACCCAACTTCAGCACAGAGAATAAAAGAATGTGATTACTATTCATGCTCGGAAAGACACGTTTATCTGCAGCGAAAGTTTCAAAGCTACTGTATCACAAAGTACCTCCATCAGTTGCAGAATTCTGCCAATGAAAAAGAATTTTCCTTTCATCATGATTTCAGTGGGAAAGATGTTTGTTACACTTCTGAGCATGAAGACTTCTGTGGCCGTGCCAATTAGGAAATCATCTGCAGTGGGGGGAAAGGAAATTTCCCATAAAGCAAAGGTTTCAGAGAAATCCAAAAATCTACGAATGTGTATTCGAGCGTACCATTAAACCAGTCCATGTGCACTGCTTTGCTGTAGTGATAGCTGAGACGACCGAACTTTGGGGCCAGGATTTTCACAGCCACATTACAGGCAGTTGAGCTATCATAAAGAGCACAAAAAAAAGAGTTAAAGGCTGAAATACAAAGCAAATGCATATGGAAATTAGCAATTAATAATAACAAACACCAAACTGGGTAAAACAAAGTCATTTTGCTCACAGGAATTGATTGTCTGGTGTGCTGGACCTGGCAAAGCTTCTCAAGTACGAGTATGCAAAACTAACAACATGGAGGTCTTTTTCCTCCAGTAGATGTGCTGTGACTGTGGACACCAGAGCCATCGGTGGCTTCGTGTCAAACAGGACCATGAAAGCCAGCATGCGAATCTCAGTGGGGAGGTTTTTCTGCAGGAACAGACTCATGGTGATGTCTTGGACCTGAAAACAGAAGTATTCTAATAAGCAGGAGTTCAGAGAGATCACACATCCGTCCTCTCACTGTGGAGGAAATTTGCTCTCTGTTGCAACACAGTCTGTTATTTTCTGAGATGAACTTTGAAAGGAAGATCACAGTAAAATGCTGTGGATGTAAATACGAAGATTATGCATGTAAACAATCTAAAGATGACAGAATAAAAGCATCAATCAGACCTGCCACTTTCACAATTGCTAACAATTATCTGCCACGATAAAGACGATAACAAACAATTTACAGCATTAGAATATATGTTGCTTTGAAGCACTGTCATCAAAACAATTACTGTAACTCTCTCTTAAAGAAAAAAAAAATTGCACTAAATGAGCATCTTTATTTGTTTGTCCTACATAGCGGTGGTCTTACGCTGTGAGGGTCTCTGGCAGCGATGAGTCTCAAAGACTGCACAGCAGCACTCAGCACACGCGGTGGCAGATCCACAGGGGTTGCAGCGACACCGGGGAGGAAGCGCATGATGGTTTTAATGCTGCCTGGGTGACCTGCATTCCCCAGAGCTCTGAGAGCGAGGACCATGTCCGCCTCATTGCCGTTCCTCAGACTCTCCAAGGCCATGTCCAGCAGCGGCTAAAACACACGTTAAACAAACACAGTTGTTGTTTTTTTCATACATGTGCCTCACTCTGCTCATCTATCGCTGTAAACAAATGAACTTCTTGTGTTGCTGCATGTTTCTGTTTTGGAATGTCAAATATTAATCAAAGGAAAGTGGTTCATTTGTCTGATAGATTACCTGAACAGCATTTACTGGACAAGGTTTATAATATGCACAGTGCTTGTACACCAGAGAGCCGTAGCTCAGCACCACAGTGTGCCACAGATAGATGTTGGATTTGCTAAAAGGCATGTTCAGGAACATCTGTGGGGAAAAAAAACAAAACAAAACAAAAAACCAGACAAGTTTTAAACGATCTGGAGAGAATTGTTTTTCATTTTGCAGACAGCATCCTTAAGCATCAACTCACTTTAGCCATCTCAACCAGCTCGGGAATAGCTTTGAGATGGTTCATCGCCAGCAAGAGAGTTTGCAGAGCTTCTGACGCAGACACATCTCCTGCTTGGAACCTAATTTCCAGGAACTTCAGGATTCTGGCATCGCTGACCTCGACAATCATATCCAAAAACCAACGTCTGACAGGTGAAAGAAGAGAAAATTAAATCAACGCTCAACACTTAAGATAAGGATTATCCTTCAGATAAATCATGAGAACAAATTAAAAGATAAAAGTATGAAGGACAAGTTCAGGTGTCACATTTTATTGCACTTACACAAGATGAAATACAAGGTGTCAGCCACCGCCTTAATCTTGATGAGCAAGAAAAGCAGCCTTTCAGTTATTCTGCCTCACATGGTGATAAATCTTTCATCAGTGCTAATGTGCCAAGCGAAATCCTTCCTGAACTAAGTGGGAGGATACTTTTTAATTAGCCAGTCAGTGAATCAGTGTATCAGACTTAAGGGATGGCCTTAGACCATTCTGTTCACCATCTTATAAAACTAAAATGAAAAACTTGGTAAAGGAATTTTCCTGTCAACACTCACTGCAGTGGGATCATGTTCAACAACTAAATAAATTAGTGAAACATCATGTTTGAGGCAACTCTTAAACATTAAAGTTATGCACCACCCAACCTCATTAAGGTGACTTAACGCTGTGCAGCATGACAGTCACAGTAC
>JAQFJB010000020.1:14191189-14207655 GCA_029874875.1 Naso minor
ACACACACACAGGTCCCATTGGTTCCATTAAAAGTTGCCCTACAGTAGTTTGTCCTTTTTGGTCCCTAACTCATACACCTGCCACTTGCCAGGAATACCTGGTCTGTCCCTTAAGGTCAATAAAGCACGAAAGTACTGCCCAACAGAAATGACAGCATTTTCTCCTGACATTTACAACCAGTGTGTGATGACCTCTCATTAGTAAGAAAGTGGGTCATATAGAATCTGGTAGTTATCAATTCTAGAGTGAGGGATGGAAGTTGTGTTTACTTCATCTTGGGAAATAAAACAACCCTCTTGGTAGTCATTTACCATTTTGCTGCCAAGAGCAGCATCATTAATTGGAAATGGTGTGGAATGCTTGGCATTGTCCTTTTCTAACAAGTTGACTGAGAACTGAGACTTTCGCAGCCAAACTGTGGGTGCGTTTAGCACAGAAACAGGAAGGACAGTGAATGTGATGGGATTGTGCAATGTTAATGGGAAAAAAAAGGAACATTTAAGAGGAAAGGTAGCTAAGTATAGTAATTCTACATACAGTACCAGACAGTCTTGATATAAACTGTCCCATAGTTTTTTTTTTTTACTTCTCTCCCTTGCTTTTTCCTGTCTTTGCTATTTTTGCGCTTCTCTTTTTTTCTTCTTCAGTCATTCAAAATTACAACCGCCCTGTTGATGTATCTTGAAGATGATTATCCACTGAGATTGGGCTTCTGTAGCTGAACATGCCCAGGGGAGCCTCATCACCCCCGCTGTAATAGACAAGAACAAAAGGAGCGGAGAGGGAAGCAGAGGAGAGAGGCAAGAATTCCACCGAGCTACAACAAAGAACACAGTCAAATCTTCAAACTCCACCAACACCCACCCGCCCCCCTCACGCCGTCTACAGCAGCCGCTCAACCTGCTTGCCGTGAAGATGGCTCGATCCTCGTCTCACCCTGGGAGAGAGATATACAGAGGCATATTGATCATAGTCTGCTTACAGCTGTCATTAATTCAGACAACTCGGAGCTTAATGAGAAGTTTTATTTCTGCCTCTCAGTTCCTTTGTTACTCAGTTGCATTCGATGCCCCCCACCCCCCTCCTACTTAGTGTAACATAGATGCTGCCCCTCTCCACCTCCCCCTGCCAAATCCAACATTTAAAGATTTATCTCTTAAATGAGAACCTGTGGTAAACAGACTAATCTGTTTGGCAGCACTCACGGTCATGGCTGAATAAAACATTTGACAACGCTAAGCCCCTGAATCTTCCTATCTCTCCCTGGCAAAAGGCCTCTCGCTGCCTCCCTTCAGGGCTCCTTCATTGTTAATCCTACCGATCGCATTCTTCTAGCTTTTTGCCGTGCTGCAGGGGTGTGGCCGCACTTTTGTCTCGTCTGTCAGAGAGTTCATTATGTGATTGGCGAGGAGCTAATGCAATAACGCTCATCACGTGCCGCAACCGGGGCCGAGTCCAGCGATTCATGCAGCACTCTGTTCTTCCTCCTCTCCTCTCTCTCTCTCCTGTCTTGTAGAGGCAGTCTGCCACCTCTCCTGTGGTGACAGGTTCCCTCTGAGGTATTTAACCACTTGTCTTGCAAAACCCCTTTTAATTGAAATTACCCACTGGCTGATAAGCTTCTGGAGCCTTATCTGGGAGGAGATATAGTGGTTAGGGTCTCTCATGCTGGAAGGTCTTGCTTTGGCTTGCTCTCCTCGCTCTTTTTCATATATTTTTTTTTTTAGTTCTCGCCTTCAGTCCATCTCTTTTCCAAATGGATGATCTTCTATTTTTGTTTATTTCTAGCTGTTGCTCGCTTTGTGTCCTTCTTTTTCCCTCTCCTCCACTTTCTCCAGGCTTGAAAGTTACCCAGTCAAGCATTAGGTCCTGTGTCTTTGGTGATACAGGTGCTGCTGTTGCGGCCTTGTAGCGTGCAATATACTACATGATCCAGTAAGCACTTTCGTTTTTATCTGACATACACAGACCTATGAACCACCATGGCACGCCTCCCCTGTTGTGTGCTGTCAGGAGTCACCGGCTAACACAGTTAATGCTGCTGCAGCCAGTGTTACTACCCTTTTGTGTCTCCAAATCAAATGCTGTGATCTCGCGAGTCAGCACACATTTAGCTGGTTCAGGCAAATTAGGCACTAATGCACAAGTGCCATAATTAGGTCAGTATCAATTTGCTATTTAATTTCTGTCACAGTCAAAACTTGATAAACCTCCCTCCCACATACACACACACTAGTGAATAAGCAGCAGAATTTGTCTTTTTTAAAAGTGACAGGCGAAATTTTGTGATTGCATCATTTTGTATTAAACAACTCTCTCAGCCTCTGCCAACTGAAACCATCTCTGCAGACTGATTTTCTTGGATTGGGTCCCCTGGAGCATGCAGACGTCTTTTGTAGAACACTGAAAGAAGAATGATGTTTTCTACAGTGCGTTGGTTTGCCAATAGAAAAGGACATTAGTGTGGTTCAGTATCTACTCGTTTCAAGCTGCAGCAACAGCACACTGCACTTTTGAATGGGCTCCAACTCAGCAGGATAAATTCAATATGAAAATGCAATCAGCATAAAGCAAGGTAAACAACCCCGACCATATCTTTACTTTTCCAAAGATGACATGAATACACGCACAGTGAGACGGGCTCACAAGTACACACAGCTCAAAAAGCAACTGGTATGTTTAACAAAAACACATTGCACCTACCTGACAAAATAGGGATTTTTTTTGGTTTGATATTCAAATACTTCTTTTGTGTGTCAGTAAATAAACTTCAGCCTCTGCCCTGTTGAATATAATTTGAAGGCTATGGCCTGCTGAATATAATTTGATGAGTACTTACTATGCTGAAACCCACATCACTCTTCAGGCATGACACAAATGAGCAATTCAGTGGTCATTTATAATGAAGAGGCTGTTTTTATCACAACTCTTGGTGTGAGCAAATCAATGTGACACCAGTGTTACATCTGAATAATTCATCAGCGGTTATTAGGCCCTTTCATTTACATGTATTAATTGGAACGACTGCTGCACACGGGCCTGTATAATAATAGTTATGCTTAAGCTGTCAAGTGCATACAATGGCCAATAGATCTCTCATACTTTGTGCTTTATATGAATCTGCTTAAGTATTTGATGGTTGAAATGATGTGTCAAAGAAGGGGATGTTTGATTAGCAAACAGCACACGGCAAAAATGAGCCACAAGTTAGGTTTTTTTCCACTTGATTTCTTTCAGAACGTTGAACACAAATGAATTCAACCTTTGCTAAGTCAACGGTTTGCTACTCATAAAATGAATTGTTTTGTTTTTCAATTAAAATACGTAAACCTTTTTTAAAAATCTTTTATTTAAAAAATAATAATTTTTAGTAAAACCTGACAAACTTAAAGGACCGTACCAGTGTTACTGTTTTGCCAACACTGGCCACATAGGTCACATAAACCCCACACATTTTTCCCATGATAGCTTTTTTTATGTATGAGATATTACGTTTGTTTGCATTTTATCCACATTTAATAAACGTTACAGAAAGTACATGAAAAGTTGTGACGTTATTCAAAAAAAATGGCTGTGTCAAAATCCATCTTCAAACTAATATTTGAGCCAGGAAGGCAGCACTTATAAGGAATGGTATTTTGGAAATTATTTACCAGATAAACACAGACACTCTCTTTAGAAGGGTGAGTTATCTATACCTAGCAACCTTTAAGTGTCCTTTAGTGTTTCTATACTATATACTATACTATGAATGGTAGTAAGTTTACATGATGTTAGAGAAAATGGATTTATTGTGTTAGTCAGGTTTAAAACAGACTTGACATGCATGTAAAAATGTTGGTCCGACTGAAATCGTACTAAAATTGAATTTCTCAAAGTCGAGCTAACACATCCAGATAATGTGATTGAGAGTGAAATTAGTCCTGCGTGTATACACCTTAACTGGACCCGTACTGGCCTAAGCGTCCTGCACATGACTGACATTCCCCGCGGCGGTCTTTGACCTGGAACTCCAACAGCATAGAGAAAGCCGAGAAGAAAACAAAAATCTCGTAAGCACCAGGGAAAGCATGCATCAAATTTGTATCAAGAGTAAAGTGTACGTACCACATGTACAGCTCTGTTAAGTTGGTCAGTGTTTTTAATGTTTGGCAAAAATTCCGCTAGCCACCTGCTAACTTGTTTGTAGCTTGTTTGGCTAACCAGAAGAAGGTCCAGAGTCGGATAACAAATCAGTTTTCCCTCAGCGTGTGTGTACTGGGACAAGGACAGTAGTCCAACTAGATGGCCTAATAGGGCTATAACCGTCGCTCAACTGAGCTGTGTATGTCGATGTACTGAGTGAATGGGGTTTCAGAATGCAGTCTGAGATCTACTAAAGTATGGTCGAATTTTAATAACATTTGTAGACGACAGGGGCAATCTCTGCTCATGATAAGAAGTCAAAAATAGGCAAGAATTTCGAAAGTATTGATTAAGAAGAATATTTTTTTGAGGTGTAGCCTCGTCTCATGAGATCATTTTGAAAAGTATAGCATTATTAAAATTTTCAAAACAACAAATATAGTTTCACATTCAAATTCACTCATAATTAATGGAAAAGGTGGCACTCTTTTCTGTCCGTGCCATCGTACTACTGTGTGTCAAACCATTCACAGGTGTCCTAAGTCCACTGAAATAAAATATTAAACATAAATGGTAATAATGAATACAAACTAAATGATCTGCAGCCTTTTCATTTTAAAGTTAACAGCATTAATTAACAAATTAATTAATGTAAAAGCATCATATAATCTCCTGCCTCTGTAAGAAAAACAAAATGAGGGGGAGGTGAAGTGCTCCACTGTGTTGTCATTAACGTTAAGATTCCAGCAGTGGAGAGCAGCCTCTCTGCTGCACTGTTAGCTCCGGGGAGAGTCATGGTTGAGACGCTGAGTGGGAGCAGGGTTTTGGAGGTGAGACAGACTGAGCACAGAGTTGTTTTCTTCACCTCAGAGTTGGTGTAACTTGTTTAAAGCTGCAGTGTGTGTTGGTCAACCAGTCTCGTTTGTCACTATTGAATGCCACTGCGTTCCATTGATGTTAGTTTCTAAGTGATGGTGTAAAAAATAGGATAAGTATTTAGCAATGACATAAAAACATGCTTGCAACCGCTGACTTTTCTGAAGATGAAAATGTTATTAGCTGTATGATAACTTTAGTGTGTGCATCTCTAGACTGTCATGGTGCTGCACTGCCCTCTTAGTTCAGTCCCGCGTTTTTCGTTCCATCCATGACAGTTGCTCGGAACTTTAGTTCTTTCTTTTCTATCTAATTCAACATCCACCCAGGTTTAATTTATGATCCTTTGGCATGAGATCGGCCCCTAGGTTGGGAACAACTGAACTAAACCCAATTTTACATTGAAAGTATTTAAAACTATTGTAATCTCACCTCGACAATCTGGCAAGATTTTTTTAAAAAAGAAAAAAAAAAAAGCAATAGCTCATGACAGGCCATGGTATTTTGTGATTATATCGCTGCTACGAACATTGTTCAACTCTTAATAGCCACCTATTGCAATATGCAAAGTTAAACCATTTCATAAACATGTTCATAAAGCATTCACAACCCATTATTCTCAAAAAGAAATAATTCCTGTTAACAGCCTGCACATATTGAAAGGTAATTATCATGCAACATGCTAGCTGCCCTGTAAGCTTAACCTAGCCAAGACTTACAATTCAGCCTTATCACTAAAGTTCACCCAATCTCACACTGTAAAAAATTTATTGTGAAATTTACAGTAACTTACAGTAGTGGTTTCTGGAGGGTTTTACAGGGCTGATTTCTTTACTGTTTTTTTGTTGTTGTTGTTGGCGTTGTTTTTGTTACAGTACTGTTCCTTACTGTAAGTATATTCACAGTGCTTGCTTCTTTGTTGTCATTTTTTACAGTGCTGGTTTCTTTACTGTATAAAACCATATACAGTTTATAATCTCTTTTACGAGGAAGGGTTCCTACAGTCTTAAACCCTCATCTCCCAGACCACATACAACGACTGCACTGACCGCTCAGCCAAAGATCAGCTCCACCAGAAAGACTGCAGACTATTCATAAATGCAATTATGAACTGTAGTACAGTATACACAGCAGTCCTTCACTACTGTGATTTTTTTAAAGGAATGCTTTGACTACTGTGATTTTCCACAATAAACTGAGCAGTATATACAGTACTCTACCATAAAATTGTTCACAACACTGGTCTTCACCAGTGGGTTGTTACATTTAGGGGGTCCGTGGAGGTGTTGCAGGGGGTCCCCAAAAATAGCTAAAATTTTTAATAATAAAAATAATTTATATCTGGGAATTTTGTTAAATTTGAACAAAAATTATATTGAATAAACTCAATTAAAAGTAAACTCTAACATTAATGGGCAATAATAAGCTACTTTTTACAAATATGATAATGACTGACTATAAGGTAGGTTAAAAACAGTTGGCTCGTCTTAAAACACTTTTTCTAATTTTTTTAAAATCTCGGGGTCCCTGCTCTGTTTCCCTGTCAATCAAGGGGTCCCTGGGTTGAAAAAGGTTGAAGACCCCTGGTTTACAATATTTAACTGTGTATAAAAACAGGAAATCACTGTGGATTTCACACCAATTTATTAACTCATGTTATAAATCAATCAATCAAGTTTTATGTGTCGCATGTTATCATGTAGGCCTAAGGTGTAATGGCTTGAGTTTAGTATAACTGGAAAAATCACAGTTGCGCTGTGGCTCGACAGCATCCTTCCTGCTGAACTGAATGACGCAGAACCGGACAAAACCCAGACACACTTATCATCCCACTCCTCCATCTCAAGGCCACCAAGGAGGATGAAGTTGATCTGATATATTTCCATTTTGTACAAGTTGTAAGAACTGAAGTTGTTAAATGTAACTGTAGCTGTAAAAGTCTTGCTGTGTTGCCTGCATATGAGAAAAGCAAGCCGGAGCTACTTACACACACAATAATGCCAAACTGTGGAAAGTGACCACATGTCATTGCCGCTATAGTCATTACATCATGGCCAAAAAACAATCAAAACACTTCACGTGAGCTATCCCTTTTATAAAGTCAGTTGTAATAAATCAGTCACAGGAGACACTAGTTTTACTTTTAATGCGCTGTGCACATTTTGCTGATAATAATTTTGTACTTTTTACTGTAAAAATTCAAATGCAGGCCTGCTGCATTCTGAGTTTTGTTTAAGAAAAGGAATAAATATTTCCTCTACCACCAAGCATATCACACCACATACACAAAGAGCAGATTCAGTATTTTCTACCTGTGTGGATTCCATCAGACTAGCTTACAGCGTAGTTGAAGCTGTAGTGGGTGAAGATATTTTTGAGTGTGACCAACAAGCTAAATGAAAGCCTTGGGCGTTCGTATTTGAGATTTATTCAAGCATGTTTCAAGGAAACTAACACAACTCGGGAATTTGAGTGGTAAAATGAGCAGATTAAAAGGGCCAGTGAAGAGAGTGAAAGAGAAGGAGAAATGTGCTGCTGACGGAGGGGAGGGTGGAAAAGTGCTAGCGCTCTGGACGGGCGTGACCTGAGAAACACCATGTGGAGGTAGAAGGGCCCGCTGGAGCCACCTGAGCCTTGACTCTGTCTGAAACAGGAGTGCTTTGTTGACAAGCCATCACTCAGAGGCTCCAAGCGATGGGGCTTTCAGCAGACCCCCGTCCTCCTCAGCCCTTCTCTCCAGACCAGCTCCCTGACACACACACACACGCTCGAACCCTACACCACAGCGTATGTCAGCACAGCCATTAGGGTAATTGCTGATTACATATACAATTGTCTTACCCGAGTCTGGCAAACGTGCATCATTCCACAGTAGGTTTCCTAACATTTGGTCTGAGAGACAATTGTTCAAAATGTTGACTTCTTATTTCTATAACAAATTGTGTCCTTTTTTTCTGGACAGTATTTGTTTTAGTGTAATATTCACACCCTTGCCTCTGTTGCAGACCGAAGATTTGTGTGAGTTATGACTGGCCAGACGTCACAGGCATAAGATGAACACTCACAGCAAATGCTTTCGGTTTGAGGCCTGCTGATGGATAAGTGGACAATGTGTCATGGACAGGTAGCTGTGAAAAATTGCCCTTGTTATACCCGTAGACAGTCAAGGTGTCTGTGGAATTCAAAGCGGTGAAAGCCTTTGCAGGCTTTTTGGCTGTCTGTCCTCCTTCCTGAGGGTAACAATAAAAATTCTTTTTTGTTGTTGTTTTTTTTTGGGGGGGGGGGGTTTCTTTCTTGGGTGGGGGAGGAGGTGGGATCTGTTATCATAGTCTACTGTCCCTGCAGTTGAACTGTCAGACAGTCTTCATTTCAATCAGTACTTTGGCTTTCATTCCCATAATATCGAGTCAAATTACGGTTTTAATTATATTTTAATTTTCTTCCTGAATCCATTTTTTCAAATGTTTAAACCAGAGCTTTGGCAGCCGTTATGTTGAATGTAGGGATTAAATCATAACCAAAGAGCCCCTGTTTAATCAAACCCCAGTGCCTGAGTCAATTCACATGTGCATTTTAGGGCTGAGGCTTAGGCTGCAGAGAGGCTAACAGGGGAAGTAAGTAGATATTCTGTGCCTTGCTGAAGGAAACTTTTTGTCATGGCTCATGTGGCCTTTCTGATACAGGACACTCTCTTTATGACAAAGAACAAGTTTACCTGCGGGGTTAAAGCAGCAACCTTTGACACTTTGTCCAAACCATTGCTTTGTTCAGCTGTTTTTTAAAGGCCCAGTGTGTAAGATCTAGTTGGATCTGTTGGCAGAACATGGCAAAAACTAAATATAATACTCATTACTATGATTTCTTTGGTGTATAATCACCCAAAAAGAAGATTTTTTTTTTTTCCGTTACCTTAGAAAAATAAACCCTTTACGTTCATGGAGGGGGCAGGTCTTCTCACACTGAGTCCGCCATGTTGTATTGTCATGTTTCTACAGTAGCCCAAAATGGACAGACTGGACAGTAAGTGGGCCTTTTGCATTTTAAGTAAATATAGAGGCCACTGTCAGATCTCCTACATGCTTTAAAGGGGACAGTGATCGGAGGTGATTTCATTTGCTTGCACTCTGCAACCTTAACTTCAGATTCTAACCAAATCTGACTGGTCCTTCAAAGCCAGCTCACTCACACTGATGAATATTTCAATTTGTAAGTGGGGACTAAAATCAGCTCTCCTTGTTAAAAATGCATGATTTCATAACAGCTCCATAATAACAACATTAACCCATTCAAACAAAGGTTCACCTTTGCAATTACACCAATCAGGAGTGTTATCAAGGGGAGGGCATGCTGATCTGGCCCTCTGCATTCAGGAAACGTCTTTCATTTCTTTTGCCATACTGATTTCAGACAATCCCACTGAGTTGCCTTCAAATGTGATGTTTATGGCTGTTTGCAAACATCACTCAAAGTAGAAAATGGCTTCTGCTTGAAACCTCAGTGCTTGCTTGTGTGTTAAGAGCAAAAAGCAGTTATGGCGGTGAGGTGGTGAGGGCGGAAGCATAGAGATGGCGGTTGAGATCCTTCATCAGTACCAGGTGATGAGTTTATGCGTCCGCACTCCCCAGAGGCCCTCCGGCCATGACCTCCCATCCATCCCTTTACGCTTTCATTCATTTCACTTTCATAAGAACCAATAATGACTTCCCTTCAACGAAAGAAAGAGAGGAGGAGGCTGAGACACTTGTTGGCCAGAAGTGGTATCTTCTTCCTGCAATGGCAATTGGTTGTGCTCTTAGAAAATGCTGCAAAGGGATATATAGCTATTACTGAGGTCATGTAGGACGGAAACAACAATCATTTTCACCTTCTCATGTATGCACACTACTTTATGCAACCGGCTCTCAAAACAGATTGACACATGCCTAAACATTCAAATGCATGCATGTAGCACGCACACTCATTCAGTGACTGATGGACCGATGGCTCTGTGCATTGTAATATGCTTGTGAGCCTGTACACGGATTAGCAGCTCATTTCAGTGGCTGCACAGTTGGCCTTCAGAGTCTCCCAGAGGAGGGAGACAGCTGTGTGGGGGTGCTGTTTAGAGAGTGGTAGGCAGTGTGTGTGTGTATGTTGAGGGGGAGGGGGGGCATAGCGTATGCTTATCTGACACCCAGGGGCAAATTTGAGATGGTCCAATACCAGCTTAACCAATACACACCACTGCACTTAACTGAAACGGGACCAAGCAGCTGACTCCCACCTCTCAAGAGATGTCTTATCATATTGCTCCTCACTTTAAACAAACTACAAGTTTGCGAGGATTTAGAAAGGCTTCAGCACGGACATGTGACGAAGCATGAACGCGTGTGTTAGAGAGGATTTGGGATGATTAAAAAAAAGACCCTCAGAGATCCCAGTTAATTTTAAAGTAGGTTCCAGCTAATTCGAAAAGATAAACACAAACATTGGTTTCTTTTTTCAACAGAGCACTGAGGGAGCATGAGGCCCCCGACTTTGTTGTGATAATTACTTGTGAAACCACTAACTTTAATTACATTTTGCCCAGACAAACCGCTCTGGTGACTTGTGGTGATGGGATCCAGGTGGGCCTTGTTATGAAAATGCGAGAAAGGGCTTGAGTGACGAGGCTCACGTGAGGATGTGCAGTCATGATCTCACACAAACCTCATCTGGACAGAAACAGGAGTTATCTTCAGGCACCTAAACACAAATAAATATTTAAGTGGAAGTCAGCTCCTCTGTCAACTGGAGACGAGGTTTCTTGACCTGAAGCTTCTGAAGTGACGAGGTGTGAATTCTTAGATTTGATGACCTGCACTTGAGCCTCTTTGACTCTTCCTGCAGCGATTCCCTTTTTTTGTAATATTTCCAAGACTCCTTGTTGTTTTTAAAGCCATGTATTGAAGAAATACCTCAGTGCGACAGTTTCCTGAAAAAGATTAAAGTCAAGTTGACATTCTAACAGGCCAACATGTTTTTAGCATTTACGGGCTAAGTTGTCATTGTCGCTAGTCATATAATCGTGAATCACAGAAACTTTGTTGTTACAGGTTAAGATTTCATGCCTGCCGGTGGGCCGGTTTCCGGAATCCTAAGACGTCAAGTGTCGACTCCAAAGCAAACACCGCCGACTCCAGGACGGAAAGGAAAAGGGAAACAGAGAACAAATCCAGAGCTCAGTGCTCCAAGAAAACCTCGAGCAGGGTAATACACTATGACATGAGTCAGAGGCTCGATCCTCTGGTTATTTCCCAGACGCTCTGAGAGTTTTACAAAAGTGAACAAAAACGAAAAAAAGATCCTCACCAACTGATGTCACCGTTTGTAATTTTGCGGACAAAGGAACCTTTTACTGTGTTGTATCCATTCTATTATGTCGGGCACCATGAACTGTTGTGGCATTTACATGAGAAATAGGACTGGTGGTGAGCCAGGGCTCCATCTCACAGTTAGTTGTCTCTCTAATCCAATCTAGTGCTATGGTGTTGGCATTGCAGTACCAAGGCTGCAGCAGCAGGGGACTGCTTTGTGAAGAGAGGAAGAGTGTTATAATTTTGAGACCCCCAAACCATGGAGAGGTCACCGGCTTTGCTTTTCTGGCTTCCTCTGACTGTGTCGACATGAGGCCTGGGATTGAGTAGGGTTGTGAATTCAAAGGCAAGGTTAGCTTTGAGTTATCTGAAATATCCAGATGAGACATAAGGCTAAAATATAAAATATATATATATAGAATACTGGGCAGCCACCTTGTGCAGCAACAAAGAAATTGCCAGCCAGAAGAACATTTTCATATACTGCACACAAAAGCCTATTCAAGTAAGACCTTCCTGTTTCTAATGCCTCACAAACTTGGACACAAAAACCTATAAATATTTACTAAGTCATCAGAGACGAAGTTAAGACACAATTGCTTGCCGTCAGACCTCCGCCCATTGTGGCGTCCCCCTGCTCCACAGCACATCTTTGGCTGAGGCTGTAATGTTTGGGTGCTGGAGAGGTTTGAGAAGAGTCTCTGCCTCATTGTTCCAAACACAACAGCTGTGACTTAATGAGTCCATTCCAAAGTGCTCACCCTTTGCCCAAGTCTGAGCCGCTTCCACTGCTGCCTCCTCATTGACCACATGACCATTGTCACCAAGGTATTCACTGGATCTTAATGGTAAGACACACAAGAATGCAGCGGTGGCTGAGCCTCTGCCACCTCTGAGCATTGGTGGGAAAGCTCCTGAACTCAATTCCAACGGCTTAAGTTTACCATGACAAACCAGTGACCTATGGGTTCACTCTAGTAATTTGGGGAAAACCTCCCACACTCACACACACACACACACACACACATACACAGTGCCCCATCTTTCTCTCTGTATACAGATCCGTGTTATCTGCTTCGCTTTGTGTCTGTCTCGTATTCTATATAACAAGAACATTTACTATTTGTTTTAGGTCTCATTTCTGAGAGCTAAAACAAATAGGAAATACAACATTCCTCTTCAACATGGACAAAATAACAAGGGTGAAATCTTTGGCTCTTTTTCTGTCTGTAACATAATATCATTATCCGGAAAATACACTGGCTTCTAAATGAAACTGGGTTCCCTGTGATCTTTGTGGCTGCAGTTTGTGTAAAGCTAAAAAGGAGCAAGACATGTGATGTAGTACAAACCTGCAGCCTGGCAAGGGAAGTTAGGATGTTGCCATAGCAATTGGGATGAAATGCACAAGTGGTGTTTTAATTAAATCCAGCCTCTTTTGTAGATTTGACAGTGAGTAGCGTGGTGACAATAGGCACCCATAATATTAAAAGTCCATCATTAGACAGTTCTTGTGGAACCATGCAAGTAAATTCATTTTACTTCCACGCTGAGGCGATTTGACCGGGACGGCTGGAAACAAGCTTTTTACAAATGAATTATTCACACAGATGTGGTGATCTTGGCTTATAACAGAGATGCGAAACAAAGCCTTACATGGCCATAAACCCCTCATACTGTCTTATGTTCCACATACACTTTAGCTGAGTTATACTTATACTACAAGGTCTAATCGCATTGAGTGTTTGGTTCTCGTTTATCCTTGAGGAGGGAAAGAGCGCCTGTCAGTCTGCCAAATATGCATACAAAGTAGTGTGCTTCTTTATTAAGGACTATACAAACAAGACTGTATTAAGTTCTTTATTAAGGACTATACAAACAAGACTGTATTAAGAGCTGGGAGCAAAGATGATGTCGAAGAGACTGGAGTTACACACCCTTAACCCCAGGAATAACACAGCATGGAGCTGTCATTTGAGTCAGGTATCATTATCGCGGCAGGTCTGAGTTCCTAGTGAAGGCTGACAGCTTTATGATTTGAGATTCACTTGTGCTGTGAAGTAATTAAAAAGGAGAGTAACACTGGAAACTCACATATGAAAAGTAGACACCAGACACGGTATAATGCAAGAATTCTATGGAAGGGATCTCTGCATTTCAGTGTTTTGCGAATGTATGCGGAGTAAATCTATAGGGCATGTGCGTCTAATCATACTACATGCACTGTAAAAGATGTATGTCATGACATATACGTGGGTTAATGAGAATCAATTACATGAACAGAATGCCTTGAATCTGTTTTGTTACACCTACCTCACAGCATACTTAAAAGATTTTCATAATTACCTTTTTAAATAGATTTTAATTAACTTCCCTCCTCTTCTATCATTGGAGATCATGCTGTGAATTGAATTCCAGTCACGTGTCCTCCATACAATTTCTGCATTAGCTGGACCAGAAGTCTGTGCGTTTGACCCTGGACATGAACCTTAGGGAGAAAAAAGCTTGTTGAAAACCAGACGGGCTAAATTCGTGATAACCTTTCCCCCCTGAGGTGGTGCTCGATAGGTACTTCTCCCCGTCTCCTCTCACTCATCTCCTGGACACGCCATGCAAAGTGAATGACATGATATTAAAGCACTTCCTCATCAAGATTGAAAGGCGTACATTCATTTTTTGCCTTCAAGCAGTCAATTATTTGACAAGTACACATAATGAACAATGCAAGACTAGTCAGAATTTAATCAAAAGGCAGAGACAGGGGCCCAGTGCAGATGGGAAATGATTAACACAGTTAATCAAACACCCCAGTGTTAGGTTAAACATGGCAAGCCTATCCCATCATCTGCAGAAAGGATGGGATCCTTTGCACATTTACATTTTTCCATTTCCTATTGCCTGTGGAACATTTATTGCATTTATTATGTTGACCCCTATTTATTCTGCTTCTTTCATAAAGGTATTTATGTTAGCCCTGACATCTTTGACTAATTTCCTCTCTTTGGCGAACCCTAATGCAGACAAATTTGCAGTGGCTAGCCTTGAAGAAATCGTCAAATGCCGTGTAATCCAAGTGGTATTTATGGAAAGGTTGTTTGATTTTGCTTCTCAGAGGGTTGCTATTGGGAGAAATTCTGACAAAACACCCACACAGAGTTTATAACACAAGCCCTGCAGAGAAAATCCAATGTATCAAGCAGGTCAAAGCATAATAGGTGAGAAACTGTACAGACACTGAGACATTTATCTTTGATCCATAGTTTTTCTCTTGCATCAGACTGACAGAATCACAGAACAAAAAAGAGTCAACTTTGTTTGATGTACAAAAACCAAAGAATTTTATCTGTATTTCTCACTTGCAAGTTGACTATAAGTACATATAGAATATAGTCAAGTGGTACAAATTGGAGATTTATTGTTTCCATTTTATGCTGCTTTATACTAATTTCCTTTTAAATGAACAGGGAAATTGTACTTTTGACTCCATTACCTTTACTTCTTTATTTACTGTATTGGAGCACTTTGCAAATAAAACACAAAACATAATGATTTAAAACAACATGACAAACTGTTATAGGTAAAATACTGTTTTAACAATAATAATTGATTGGATTTATATAGTGCTTTTCTAGACACTCAAAGCACTTCACAGTGAGGGGCTGATCTCACCAACCACCACCAGCGATTAACAGTAATTAAAAGAGTATAAAAAAAGTACTTTTGGATAATATTAGACATTTTGAACACCTGCAAGAACTACTCACTCTTAATGATCAGTAATGACAATCCCATGATACAGTATAACTCTTACAGGGGATTCCTCCATTATGAGTCTGAGAACTGTTGATTCTCTAAATATATTTTGCTACTTATACTAAGGGAGCTACAGTGTGCACAACTTTATTCTTTCTTAAATGCTCTTTTAGTTTGGGCCAGCATCTGCCTTAAAGGCTTTTGGAGGTGCCTGACCACTTCACAACATTTGATTTACACCAAAAAATTGGTGTTAAAGTCCCAAAGCAGAACTGTATGCAGAGTATAAAAGCTAGATGCAAATGAGCAAATCAGTGGAGATATTAGAGATGTACATTCCTCTGCAGTGTCGAACAGTCTTAGGCGTGCTGTAATGGAACTTTTTGCAAGTCTTTAAAATACAGTATCTCTTTATTTTGCTCAGTTGTGCTAAGTCTGAAACAGCGACTATTGTTCCCTCCTCTCTTTACCATGCAACAATAATTAGCCATGATTGCAAAGTATCTCTTGAGAAATTGGGACAGAACAATTTAGTTCATTGTCCTCAGAAATTGGAGTTGCCCCTTCTTTCCTTGTCTTTCTTTCCCCTATTGGATTCATCTGTTCTTCAGTGTGCCAGGAAGAACACACCACTAATCAAGCAAAGTATTTGATTGGCTTGGAAAGATTTCATTCGGGCTAATTTGGCTTAATAAACAGTTGTGTTAAATGATTTGGATGGGTGCAATTCCAGACCTATTAAGGGATGCGTATTAAAGAATGTGCTTTTGGTCTTGGTGGTATTTACATATGACCTTGCACATTTGCAAAAGCCTGTGCTTTCTGAGGCGTGCAGCTGAACACACCTCTAAAAAAGTAATCAGCCCTCAAGAACAACTTGTTTAGTCATATGTACAAGTTCTGACAAATTAAAAAAACCTTCAAAGTTTGTTGTTGACTTGGTAATAAGTTTAAGCATCTACAGCAATAGTCAGCATCAATTTGGCCGTTTTTTATGCCTTGGTGAGCAGCCGCTGTATTTAGAACAGTAATGTTTTATGGAAATAAGCTATATGTATTTAAAACTTATAATTGTGTTCCTTTATACTGGCACAAAGCAGTTACTTTTAAATTAGTGGAATTAATCGGAATGCCAAATTGAAGGGAGGAATGTCCGTCCGCAATGATGAATGCTTAAGTAAGATTTTGCTTCAATTAAAATTTCAGGCAATTATTCTAAAAGATTATTGACCTCTAAAGGGACTGGTGAGGTCACATATTTTCCTCTGCCTTTGCAGTATAGTATTCATCTTCATTAGAGAGAACAATTGAAGGCGTTTTCCTCTCATACTAGAGGGTATTAACACAGACAGATTATCCCCTGCACACTTCACTAA
>JAQFJB010000020.1:14244140-14256990 GCA_029874875.1 Naso minor
TCCAGCTCCCCTTGTGAGGACGGAGCGGGTATAGAGAATGGATGCATGGACTGTCAATAATGATTATCTTGCCACAGTGGCGCTCATCAAGGACTGCAGACAGACAGTGCTGCTGATGAAGTGCTGTCTGGAAGAGGCAGATGAGGAGAATGTTTTTGATTATCCACCGTAGATGGTATTTCAAACAGGAACCAGCATGTACACCTCCCACCAGACAAATGAACCAGCTCAGACGGTCAAAGGGCAAGTGTAGCTTGGTTTCCTGTTTGCTATTGTAATACTGGGGAAATTCAAGGTGATTAGACTGCAGTGTTCGGGTCACACAGGGTGCAATATTACAATATTCATTTGTTTTCCATATTGACTTGAGCTCTCTGAATTACAGACTGATGCCAACTGCTATGGATGAACTGTTACTGTTTTTCCTCATTTTATTGACTGTATGTAGTTATTGTGACATGACGATGCGATTGAAGTGTAGCCAACATCTCAATTGCCCCCTAGTGGCTGGCTTCAGTGCAGGTCATAAACCCCACCCCTTCTGTGCTAACAGAGGGAGCAGGGGCCAAGCCAGAAAATCAAAATACATGTCAAATTTTCCCCAAAGATTTCATGGTCAAGTGTTAATTTTTCAGCTAAATATTGACTTCAATTTCTTCTTCAGTGCTATAAAAAGAGTGGGAAATCTTGATTGATAGCTCGTGTGTACTTGATGCCTTGTCAAGAGGGTGTATGGGTGGGACCTCGTTACCGCAGCGCCATCTGCCAATCACTACTGCACCAACTCCGAGTTTAAATGATATCACAAGATGACAGTGCCTGTTTGCTGAATATTTTGCCTTTACTTTTGTGCAGTGGGAGAGAGTAGAGGTGCGTTGTCAATCTTGATATCCAGGCTATGCTTCTTATAGCGAATTACACGTTTTTATCAATGTGAGCAATTTAGTTGCTTTGCACTTTTTTGATTTTTAACAGCAAGAGCAAGTGAGAAATGAATCAATTGAAGTGGTCTTATGAGAACTACTATTTATGAAACCATTGACTCATGCCTTCTCCATTCCATATACGCTAAAATACCAAATGTAAACAACAACAATCTGCAGGTGTTCACAGGGTATGTAATCACGTTTTCATTGTGAGGGTGCCGTTGAAAGGCACGTTCACTGAAGCACAGCAAGGTGTGGTTATGGCCCCCGGTGGCGTGCAATGAAAACTGATTGCAGAACATGTAATGACAGATTCTGTTAAGAGAAAGTAATCCAAAGGCTTATTATTTCACACATTTTACAGTTCACTCTGAAGAGTCAGATGCAAGATTTTCCTGCTTGCCCTTAGTGGAATCCTCTTTGTCCTCTTGCTTTCAGTCCTGATTTAGAACAGCCATAAATCCTGAAGAGGCTCCTGTAAACGAGGGGTGGTGAAACTACGCCCATAAATATAAAGGATTTAGAACCAGGGCCCTTTCAAAGAACCCTGAGAGTGCCCATTTATGACGCCTGTTAACTCTCAGAGTTCCACTGGTATATTAAGCATTTCTCCCTTTTGTTCAAACTTCTTACAGCCTTTTCTTCATAGGGAAGCTTGTCCAAAATTTGACCAAAAGCAGGCTGCTAAAATATGCTTTGAGTCAAAGAGAAAGTTGTTTTAGCTGATTGCCTTAGTTTTGGCTGTCATCATTTCAAGTAAAAAAAGTCATGAAGTGCTGATTTACTTGCTGTCAAACAGAACACATCAAGTTGGGCCATTTGTGCTCTGGCAGATCTCAACAACTTGACGGGTGTGACTCTGTTTTTGACCTTTTGATGCATAATGACCCCTCAGTGTGTCCGTATGTCAAGGGCTTGGGCCGCTGCTGCTAAGCTTCGTGCTCAAGTGAATGATTGGCTGAAGAAAATAGTCATCCTAGACAGATTTTCCCCTGTGGAAATGCTACAAATCAATATCAAATGAAATGAATCAGCCCCTCTTAGTTTATAAGGGTGTCTTTTATAATACTGACACAGCTCAGCTGGACCATTGCCTCTTGCTTAATAGACGCTCTTGTACTCTAATTTCCATCACCCCCCCACAAGTGCCCAAATTATTTTTTAGATAGCCAACAAGCAATAATTAAGGCCGATAAGCATGAGAGACATCTGATAAATCCTTAAATGAGAACTTCAAAGTGCCCCTGCTGTGACGTGTGAGGGCTGGAAACAGATGGAGGAGGGAGAATGTTAGGAAGCAGGCTTAGTCTGTGGACTTGATTCAAACGGGGTTAATCCAAATCTGAAAGTTTCTAGCAAAAAAAACTGTTGGTGGGGGGGGGGGGCCTTCTTTGAACGCCATTACAATCACTTCACTGAAGAGGAAAAAATACATATGAGATTGAAGGTCATCTAGATAAAATTCAGCCTCTGGATTATAATGAAAACCAGCCAATAAATCCTTGATGAATTGAAACAAGAGTAACATTCAATTTTAGCTCGGCCAGCTTTCTCTTCAAGTGTTATGAGATGAAGTCCCTGAACTGCATGAATTCTGAAGATAAAAGTCCAATGAATTTAAAAAAAAAGGAATTCTTTCATCAAAATAATAAATGCCAGTGTTTCCCTTGTGTTGCATTCATAAGAGAAGTACTCTGTAGGTGTGCAGAATCTGTGCATAACCTTGAGTGAGTCAAGGGAGGAGACAAAAGCATATGAGGTCAGTGTATGTAGTAAAATAGTATTTTGTCATATAACAATCGGCCTAACCTAGAAGGCAGCAAGTCTGCAGTCTAGTCTGAATAAGAGCTGCATAAAGAATTCAGCTGGAGCAGCAGTCGTGTCACCAGGGCATGACTACCCGGTTGGTCAGGGAATTTAAATGCCAGGTGGGGGTCAGTTGAAGCACTAGCTGAATAATGTGGCACAAATGCATACACATGAGAGCCGAGTCTCGGGAAGGGGAACCGCCGCTGTGGTCGGCATGAGAAAGTGCACTTTGGGAATGCAAACCAAGCAGATGGACTCTTCTCATTTGTGTGTACTGCCACTGGTGACCCATTGGGAAATGCTTCCTTATTGAATCGAGGAGCATCAAACGCTTCATTGGAGCAGAGAAGGAAGTCGGAGCTACCCAATGTATCTGAGTCCATTCTTTCCTCTCATCATTTGTAATGGAAACTGCAGAAACAATATAGACTGGAGGAAGCACTGACAAACACATCCAGTCTGAAAGGTCTTTTGCAAAAAGACCGGCCTTTATCACATTTAAACTCCAGATCATTTTATTTTGTTTGAATTATTGTCACCAATAAGGCTGTAGTGAGGTCCAAAGAGCTTGCTGCTGCTGAAAGGCACTGCCACTCTCAGAATGACTCATTGGCTCAGTCCACTATTTATCAAAAGACAGTTTAGAGAGCAGTCAGCTCTCTTTCTTTTTGTAAAATTTAAAAATCTAAGGTCACATTATCACGTAATGCTGAGATAATACTGCAAAAAACATTCTTTTCGAATCAGTTCTTAATTTAGTGTAGGATTGAGGGATGATAACTTTCCATTTTTCATAAAATTGCAGCAAATTTGCTTCCATCCTGCCATGATGAAATGGGCAAAAAACCTTGCCCTATCCTTGATTATCCCAAAGCATTGTAATTTAAAGCTCAGTATACCAGTTTTTAAAGGTCCATGAGACAAAATTTACTGTTTGATGGTCACCGCAGCCATTTCATTATAAGATGATGTCCTTGCTTCTTTTTGTGACCTAAAAAGCCCCCCCCCCCACCACTTCTGTCTTTCCCACACAGCCATATACACACACTGGCTGGCCCCAGGGCTAACCGATATTAGACAGTGAGATGACATTGTGTGCTTGTGCAAGTGCAGTCAGCCGACATGTGCAGATGATGTGAAGTCAATAATGCATTATGAAAAAAGGGGATTTATGGCCTTGATGAGCCCCATAGTGCTTAATTAGGCCTTAAGGTTGATTTACATACAAGTGTACATGGAATTTGATGAGGCTGTTCTCCTGTCTGTGCAGTGCATTTTCTTTTTTTTCTTTCTTTTTTTTTTTCACGCAGCAACACTTGATGCCTTTTGTCTGTTGAAACTCTTTTGGATTAGGAAAAAAAAAAAAACGTAAATCTTTCTTAGCTACCAGATTTTGCTAGTGTCCATGTTTTGTCAAAACACAGTAAATTTGTCAAGTGCTAAGCTGCAGAATCATATTTCTTTTCTGTGCAGGCTCTGGGATGAGGGGTAGAGTGAATGTAAAAAAAGAAGTCTCTGACAGGGTGAATTTCTGCTTAAAGAAACCCTCCTTAACACCAAAAAGGGGGAAGTATGGGTGTCTTTTTTCATACCATCTATTCAGAGAGAAATGACAAGATCTTTTTCAGAGTCATGTACCTATATCAAAGATGCTCCTGATAGCCCCCCTGCTGTTGCTATGGAAGTAGTGGAGATGTAAATGAACTGGAGTGAATTGGATGGTGGAGAATACAAATGAGGTTGGAATGCTCGTTCCCCTGCTGCTCTTTTGCCTCTTCCTCTTCTCCCAATATCTCTCTCTGTTCCTGTCTCCCCCCTCTCTCTGTGCAAGGAGATTTCAAAGACCTAACATTAGCCAGATTTCCGCATATTTTGACAGTACATTATATGATATAGGATCTTCTTTTTTCTACCTTTTTTTCTCGGGAAAATGGCCTCAGAACTGTTTCGCTTTTACATTTTTTAAGGCAAAACCACTACGGCTTGTGCACATTCTTCTTTTCAGTCTGGCGCTGTGAATCGTGCTGATGGATGGATGAAATAAGAGCAGACAAAAATGCATGGTTTTTTTCCCCCTACAGAATAACTTTGAGTTGTCACAGATCATCTCTGATGAGTTTGAGCTAAGATGTCGTGTCAATGTGTTCTGTGCCACATAAGTCATAGTTTCAATCGGTTGTCATAAAGCTTAATAATCCACAGATGTTACGGGCTGAATTACAGAGGGGAAAAAAACCTCTACATGAGTGACTGTCGATTGCTGTTAGCCATGCCCCAAAAGATGACATCAGCTTTTGCCGCACAGAGTGGAAAAAATAGAAACACAGTCTTAAGTTAAAGTTAATGTTATAAAATTCAAAAGAATGTTAGTATCTGCCAGGCAGGGGTGTAATTTTTTTTACATCGGCCACACAAAGTCAGCAGTCTGCCTCATAGCCTGCTGTTTGCAGGATATATGCAATATTTTCTTTCTTCTCCTCCCCTGTGTGGACATGACTTCTTAAGAATACATGCTGTTGTAAAGGATATCTCTGGATTATAGAATCTGCACTGTGGGAAGAGTCTTGACTTAAAGGTTTCTTTTCCTTCACAGACTTCCTTTGCTTGTACCAATGAGAGGAGGGGTAAGGGGCGGGGTGGCAGAACCTGGAGGACTCAAGCTGCGTTTCCTGTGGCTCCAAGCTAAAGCTATCGGCCATACTTTTCTTTAACCCCCAAATCCCCCCAGCAAGCGACCTTGTCGGCTCAGGAGTGCAGAATAATGTGAGGCTGAGGCAGAGATGCTAGCTCATTTACAAGCAGCTGTTTAGCTCTCATCAGAACAGCGAGGAAAATCAAAGGGCTTCCTTAACGGTCGACGACAAGCATTGGGAGCGTCCCCGTCACACTTCTCATTGGCTCTCGACAGAAAAATTATCTGGTTTCACATCAAAATCTGGAGACCTCTTTTGTGCTCTGACCACAATGATGGCAGCATGAGTGGCTGAATAGGTCTTTTGATCAGCCTGTGCTTGCCCCTGGACTAACTCTAGAAGCATGTGTGAGTCAAGTTACAAAGGGCCATTTTAATATGAAAACCATTTACTGGGTGGAAGATAGCAACTGCTGATAAAAGCAGAATAGTTCCTCTGTCATTTATGCTGCATAATCAGTAGGCAATGGTAGAGTATCTAATCGAAAGAGGCTGACGCTTGTTGCCCTCATTTTATATATGGCCGTTGCAGGAACTGTTTTTCAGCAGCGTACAGTCACCATGCTCTTTCTGTGCATAGCACGTCCTGTAAGGCCAGTAATGCATTGTGGTGATTAGTGCATTACCCTTTGTGCAAAGGTGTGGAAGTGCTGCAAATGCAAATTAAGTCATTGTACTCCCTCATGGCAGAGTTGCTCAGCTCTGCTCAGTCTGATTGGCTGATGAGCTAATTGGCTGGGGTGACTTTTGGTTGTGTTCCTCCAAAAGAGCAAAAGTTGATTCTGTTTCAACTTTTTGCCGCACGGCCGCTGCTTTTTCTTTTTCCTTTTTCTTTTTTTTTCTCCTTTTTTTTGGGGGAGGGGGAGCCCCGGCAGTTCGCACTGCTGCAGCCTAATAAGACTACACACATTAAAATGAATGGGCGAACATGCGTTCCTCGCCGCAACGCTTAATTTGGTCTGAATGTGGCCTGAGTCCCTGTGGGGTTGGTCTTGTTCAGGGGACTGTATGGTAGAGGGCCCCCCACATGTCTGATGAAGATCCTAATGACTCCTCGTTTCTGTGAAATAGGAAGACATTTTGTTCATTACCTCTGCTTCAGTGATACTCATATCCCACCAGATGGTCACTTTCCAATTGATTTGACTCATCTGTGAAAAAAAATGAATTAAAACATTACAGCACCGGAGAGACGGTGCATCATGGGTCACTTTTCCGTACGGAAGTTTCTCACAGTTCTTCAGCTGCACGTTCTGTGTGAGCATAATGTAATCGCAAAGGTTACACATGGTAGTAAATTGCAGCTGGGGAGGCTTTAAATAGAGGTTCCCTTGTCGGGGTAATAAAGTGCTATAACCCATGGAAATAGAGGTCCTGTGCACCAATCAAATCAATTGCTAGCAGGTGATAACAACATGTACAATAAGTACATGTCAAAAGGTTCAGCGATCTTAGGGGTTAAAAACCAACAAACAGCTGTTTGCAAATGGGCAAAGCAAAAACTGTCTCTGATGTCAACTTGTTGGTTTGGAAAAATGCTGCATTTTCGAGGCTTGCGGATTAATTTTAGTCTGCAAAAAAAGAGCACAACCTCGACTCAGTGCATTCAGTGTTTGCTATTGTACAGTGGCAGTGATCATTGTTCAACGCTTGCAACACAGCTGATTAAGAGGATCTGAAATGCTTTTCTAGTGGTTGTGGTGGGTGACCAGAATGCCTGATTAGGAAGAGTGTCAGAAAGACCATGATAAGGATCTGACCAGTAATGTCTCTGCTGCTCCATGTTGCCATGGTCACAGGATTTAGCTTTCCACATAATATGGTATGCCTAGATGCTTTGCCTCCTGGTGTTTAATTAGTACAGAGGATGTAAAGCTCCTCCTTTTGGGTGTTTGCTTGATAGGCATCTCTCTCTGCAGCTCTTGTGTAGGTTGTGGATGCACTGTCACAGAGTGAAGGAACATGAAATGTAGTAAAATAACATCTCATATTTTGAGATGTCTGAAGTGTGTGCTAACTGTGTAGGGGAGGGTGCCGAGTTTCCCTTTGAGTGTGAACAGCATGTGTGTGTGTGTGTGTGTGTTACAACCTAGAACTAAAAAATTCCTCTCAGTTGCAGACATGTGGCTCTGTTTTTGCACCTATGAACCAGAGGTGTATGCTGTCCGTGGCAGCTCAGAGTGAGAAGTTTCATTCACCCATGTCTAATTTTATTATCAAGCAGGTTTTGTTTTGTCAAATAATTTTTATGTTCATTCTATGGCATCTTAATGTGAAGCACTTGGTGCATGCAATTTATTTGTTGCAAAGCACTCTGAGCTGCATTTACTGTAAAAAGGTGCAATACAAATAATTTTTATTATGGGCCTTGAAACTCAATATAGCAACAAATGCTTTCAGCTGCTCCAATAAACTATGTTCTATATAATTTTAGAAGATTTATCAGATAAGGGCAAGGGTAAGACAATGTGGGTGCATTATATAACCAATATTTTTACATTCGGCACATATTGATTTCCTTGACATGGTTTACTGCAACAATATGGAAAGTAAATACTTTTCATATCAAGCATTCCCTGAATAATTATGCTAATGACTGCACAAGCAAAATAATGATTACTATTCTGTTTCATTTGAATAATGAACTTTTTTGTTTAAGTGAGACAGTAAGCATTGGATTTTGTTTATGTTAGATGCACTTTGATCGCATTATTGTGTTATAATTGCAACGCATTGTTGTGCCAGAGCTTGAGTGATGGTGTTTTGGTGTTTACATATTATCTGCACAAAAACAGAGGAAAAGGGTTTATTTGAAGTAGTCAGTGTCACGTAAACCCTCAGTTATATAAATCAAAAGAACGTATACAAAACAATCACAGAGGGAGCAGATTTCGATATGTCATCATTGCAGTGTAAATTACTTTTCCTTTAGCTTGTTTTGACCACTGGATATGTCTGCATATATGAATGCTGTATCTGCAAATTATTTCTGCTGGATCGCACCACAGCAGTGTGAAATTTGTATTTCAAGAGGGGATGTCTTTTTTTTTTTTTTTTTTGTGGAATCTTATTCTAAATAAAATACAAAAAGGAAGTGAACTGAAGCATAATGAGAATTCTCCAAAGCATTAGCGAATACAATACAACATTGCTGATGTAACTGTAATAAAGACATTCATCTATTGCATTGAAATTTGCTCGCTGGACTATTGGGTGTCCCCGCATTGATTAATCTGTCACTCATCTCCCCATGTACCAAAAATACCATCCGACACCAGAGTGAGAAAGTAGTTCAGCCTCAGGCCTAATCAATGGAAAAAGGCTTTTTGAGGTTGTTTACGACCACGCTTTTGGTCCATGATGCACAAACCCAGCTGGCGAATAGAGTGCGCTTAGAGGATGGCAATTTTGTTTGATTTCCAGAGATTTGAACACAAAAATGTACCATTATTACGGAGCCTGTCATCAGCATGGTCGAAGAGTTGCTAGTGCATTTCGGTAGGAGTCTTAAAGTGTTTTTGAGCACACATTTATCTCCTCATTGCTCCAGTCTCTGTTTTCCTACTTAAGTGGAGGGACTGCATGAGTTCTAAATCATAAAACCAGAAGCCGAGGTTGTCAGGGCTCTGAAGAGTGATTTAAGTGTTATAACAGGGGTTCTGGGACACAGAGCATCAGTGGATTTGGCTGCGGATTTGGATGATCAAACTCAGAGGTCTTGCACATGGCAAAAGAACCAGTTCTCCTGCAGCCACAGAGCAGGCCAGTGCAAGGTAATGTAACCCAGCCAGCCATATGTAACTGCCGCCTCATCGATCTATGTGCAGTCTGTGCGACCTCTATATGAAGACAAGCTGGGATTTTAGTCGATTTAATAGAAAGTGAATTATTGTGTGTTTCAAGCACTGAAGAGAATAATATATAAACATATATTCACATAATGGATTATTAGATACTGCAAACATAGAGCAGCTCTTTAATGGTAAGGTAAAATACATTTATATTTCTCTGTTTCATCAGTGGTATAGATTACTTAGCCATCCTATATATGTATTCTTTAAAAAATGCTTTTAAATATCTCAGAATCAGCATATGTGGGCCATAGGCTATAGCTGCCAGTTTCTTTGATAAGATTAACTGGTGAGAGAGAGGCAATAGATGTGTCTTTATTATATTTATAGCATTTTAAAATCACGGTTTGAGTATGAAAATTGTAACATGGCAGTGAGTGATGTTTTACATAGGTTCTTACAGTGGCTACACATTGTACTGCTGCCTTGTGATGGAGCTATGCTGGAGTGCATTGACATGAACTTAAGATTGGCTGTCAAGTCGTGTTCCTAACACGCCGTGTTTTCATTTTTTCCACTCGGGCTTTTTCTCTCAAGCCAACGTCTCTGATAAATTGTTTATCACCTTAAGCGTTTCTTTTTGACTCCGGAGAGAAAAGGGGCTGCAAAAATGAAATATGGCTGAAACCTATCATATTTGAAAGCCTTTCTCTTTCATGCCTATTGGTCACATGAGAAAGTTAGCTGTCAGAACAAGCAAGTGGGGGGAAAAAAAAGATCCTTCCCTGATGATTGTACGCCCTCAAATAAATAAAATCTTATAGAGGTTAGATGGGCTGGTTACCCTCCTACATCCAGACATATTCTTTGTTACCCAGAGCTCCTCACTGAGCACCTAAGAAGTCATACTTTTACCTGATTGGTGCCCAAGTGGAGGATCAGGCAATACAAATTGACATTTATCTTCCTTTGTAAAATACCACAGTAGTATTTCCTGGTGAGGGGTGCCATACAGAATGCTAATCCCCTGCCACTGTAGCATAGCATTTTAATCAGACAAAGATAATTGCATTGGTAGTTAATTGATGAAGCATCCAATAGGGTAAAATGAACTCAGCCTTTCCAGGCCAATTTAGCCGAGCTGAAGTCAGTGGCCCTAAGTAAGCTGTTGCCACACAAAGAACATTTAACAGGATGACTCATGAAAAAAGTACTTTGTAATTATACACAACTGCGCATATGGATCGGTCCAACTTGTCTAGGTGCCAGACAAATTAGTGTATTAGAAGTGGTAACGGTATCTTTTTGCTGCTGTTTTTTCTCCTGTGACTGTGAACTAAACCTCATTAGGGAAATAGAGGCTTTGTAAACACTAACAATACAGCCATCAACCAAGTTGCAGGAAGCAACAGCATTATTGAGAGGGGCGACAAAGTGACCACTGCATGCAAAGAAGCTGTAGTCGTTCTGTGCCACCAGTGGTTTAGTCAAAGTGCACAAAGGGGCAGCTGGCAATCTCTTTAAGCTGTGCTCCACTCCTCTCTAATACTTGACATGTCATAGCTGCAGAAAACTGCTCTGACTGAAAAATATCCCATATTTAGATTGGTTTAGTTTATGTATGGAGTTCAGTATTAGTTTAAGTATGGCTTTTGGCATTGTTCACATTTGCAGCGCACAAAGCCACAATATTGATTTCTTTTCTATTTTTCCTTTCCCCCTAACCCTCCCTGACAGACACACACACATCCATACACACACACATCCATACACACACACACACACACACACACTTTTCCTTCTAATACTCAGCCTTTGATTGTCGGCACTGCAAAGTGGATTAAATTACACTTATGTTGTACAGATGCTTGTTGTAGTTTTTCACTTTGGATAGAAAAATCAGCTTTACAAGTCGACCACAAGTCTCCAGTGATAGACTCTGTGATGACAATGTGTTCTCATATTATAATGAAGCACAGGAGTGCTGTATAACAAAAGAAAAACTCTGCCAGTGGGGGAAAAAAAACCAAAAACATCACAAAATAAATTGTTGATGTAGTTATACGTTTTTTACTGTTACATCAGCCGTGGGGTTTGGTTATTAGTGTTGTATCGCTGTGCTTACTGTACACAGACGACCATAAGGGGTTACAGTGCTCCAGACATTTTAGCCGACAAACTACCCTTTAATGACAATTATCGATTTTTTTTCAGGACCAGTTAGGCACAGAGATGACACACTAGCCCCATTAGCCCACTGGTGCGGTTGAGATCTGAAATGTTCATTCAATATACTGATGTATGGCAGGCTGGTAGCCCAATCCTTGTTTCACCATCCACATATCAGCATGATTCAACTTTCTGAACAGTTACAGACTTTTGATTAACATGCAAAAAAAATGCTGCTTTTATGTTTACCCAGCACATCCAGCTCTGGTACCTTGTGCCTTCTGTCTTTAATGCTGTCTTCCTCTGTGTCAGCCCAACTACACGTCTCCCTTCGATTTGCACTGATAGAGCTCTTTCTCTCTCTCTTTTCCCTCAGGGTTTAGTCGAGCTGCCCTGCCATTTGGCTTAGTACGGAGAGAGCTGTCTTGTGAGGGTTACCCAATCGATCTGCGGTGTCCAGGAAGTGATGTCATAATGATCGAAAGTGCCAACTACGGCCGAACAGATGACAAGATCTGCGACGCCGACCCTTTCCAGATGGAGAACATCAACTGCTATCTTCCAGATGCCTACAAGATCATGTCACAAAGGTAAAACTGCAGATATCTCTGTGCAGTACCAAAAAATTGATTCCAAAATGAGGAATCTGCCAAAGTTACAGGGCCCTTAGAAAATAATTGACAGGGCTCAACTGCAACGGTTGCCCCGTTGCCCTGAGCAACCAGATATTGACCACTGTCAACCATTTCATTTGTCTGGTTGCCCCCGTTGGCATCCCTTTTTCCCGTGCTCATAAAAAAAATCCTCCACATCCTTTGCCTTTAGAGTAAAATCCTCCGCCAAGGAGAATAACAGGTCTGCCATCAGATTGATTTACTCCATCAAAAATAGCAAAACTGAATGCAAGTGTGGAGTTAAAAAAAGAAAAAAGGCAACGGTAGCCTGTCAGAATCAATAACCTACAAGACAGTAATGTTAGCACCAACACTGTGACAGCTCAACCTGATCGAAAGAGAATTAGAAAACTTCAGTCAGAAATTGAGAGTCAAAATGCATGAGAAAACAGATTTTTTTAAGGAAGAAAAAGAAATCCTTCCAGAGAGCACGGCACAAAACTTGAACACAATGGGCTTCAGTTTCACATTTCAGATTATGAACATAAAAAAACTACTTTTTACGGCGCTATTTGAAGTCTTTCCAGATTTGACACGAGTGACAACATCGTCCGATGAGCAGGACCCAATTATTCAGTCTATTGTAGTTTACTCTGTTCATACATTATGTCGATAATGTGCACTCTAGATTAAGAAAGCTAAAATTTGTCTGTCACTGTTAGCTTTGTTTTGCCACAAAGCTGAGTGACTTGCTCTTAAGAAAAGCCAGGTGTTTGTGTGTGTGTGTGTGTGTGTGTGTGTGTGTGTGTGTGTACTTACAGCAGTGTGAGTGTGTCCAGTTTAGCAGCA
>JAQFJB010000020.1:14473086-14485894 GCA_029874875.1 Naso minor
CATACAGAGGCATGGAAAAACACAGACCAGGTCAATTACTAGTAGCTGTCTGTTGGTATTATGATATTTTTTCCAAAAAGAACACAAAAAGGTTATTGATATTAACCCCTAAGTTACCAACTGCAGCTTTAAAATGTAAGATACCTTGCCTCTGTTACCTGTCTTTGTCACAAGTCTTTAGCTGTGATTAATATATATGTAATATTGGCCAATATATTGGATATCAGATTTTTTTTTTTCTCCCCAATTTTGGCATCGTGGCCAAAAATCCCATATTACTTGGGCCCTAATATACTGCCCTCTACAGATTTTTATACAATGCCACCCTTTTGTCTTTAGAAATACATGACAGGGTCACTGTGTTTCTTTCTCCAACGTATTGAAGCTTTTAAGTCATGTTCATGAGCTCACATATCAACACTCGTGGAAAAAAAGTCTCATGCAGCATTATGACTGCAGCGCAGAAATGTTGTGAGTAGAGAGAAGTGTAAATAAAACATGTTTGAGGCCAAGAAAGTGACCCACATACACAGACATGCTCTCCTGCTGCGCATTTAATCCATTTCACCCACTTGCCTCAGATTTGAACAAACTCTGTCAGAACTTTTGGCCTTTTCCCTTTTTTCCAGAGAAAGTGTGAGAATAAAAAAATAACTTCCTCAAGGATGTAGGTCAGAAACTCTGGGCAGAATTTATTTCTCTAAGATTTTTTCATATTTTACCATCCCAGTGCACCAAGCTATCGGTGGACATCATTTCCTCATCAATCCATTACATCATTTGTTTCTATTTCCTGTCAAGCGTGACTGCTCGTCAGCCGACCGGTGTAATTAAAATGACCTTTAAGCAATTTGCCGCTAAGTTTCTAATATTTTTAGCCTGGTCGTTATTCATGATGCACAGATGTGGCGTGTCAGCAAGGGAACGTGGGCCTGACAGCATCTCACTCCTATTGTTCATTTGGGGAAAATTTGGGGTATAGGTAGTCAGGTTGATGATGGAGCTCTTGCCCAATTTATTCATTCAAGTGTCAGTTACACAGACGAATATGTGTAGCGCCAATGTGGGGCTGAATTTTTTGGAGCTGTTACAGCCTGTCAACATAGTGAGAGTGCAGTCATTAATCACCATACATTTGATCAAAATGCAGCAAACCTCTACTGTTTCCTGTGATGGAAGGACAGGAAGGCTGTGTTAGATCTTGTTCCGCTAATTGGGTTAGTCCAGCTAATGGCCATTTAGATGCTGGATAACAGGGAGGCATTTTACTCCACAAATGTGGTGATGGAAGGAGAAGATATCATGTATGTGAATTAGACTCAAGATAAAATAAAGCTCTCAGATTTTTCTAATGCTTGCTTTGGACTTCTTAGAATACAGTGTGAGCCTATTGTGGTAAACTTTATTGTGCAATGATGACTTGGTTGCCTGGTAGTTCTACCAAGTAACTGTACTTTGGAACAGCAGAAAAACGCAATGCAGGTATTTGTTTTGTGTTTTCTTCTATTTCCACAATTTATGAGTGACAGTTTTCTAGGAGGTGTGCTCGGAAGTGTTTAGAGCGGAAATATGAAAATGCTACAAGTGGTTTATAATTTAAGCAAAGTGCAATGTAAAATCACCTGCCTCTGCAGCCTTCACAGTTTGAGCATACAGAGCCTTTTCACAGAAATGTTACCTCAGACTTGTTTGAGAGGAACAACAACAGCGCACTGTGCGCGGATGTGGGAATTGAGAAGGGAATTAAAATTACAATACCTGCATGCCCAGCTGCCCAACCCAAATTGCTCTGTTGTTATATGCTTCGCTATGCAATATCCTGCCATTGAGCTCTGTGGCACTCTAATAATGACGCTGTCTCTGGCATTAAAATTTCTGTGTGCAGGTCATGAAAATTGGAATAGAGGGAATATGTATATGTGACTGTACTGACCTAAATGAGCGAAGGAGCTTGCTGGTCCCCAACCAGAGTCGACGCTACTATTTTGGTGACTGCCCCTTTGAAGTGAACATGTGACCAGCTTTAAATTGCTGAAGAGCAGCTCAAGAAGTGAAATAACCCCAGTGATATCAGAGAACATCTACACAGCTATTTTAGTGTTACTATAAATAAAAAGAAAAGGAAAACAAAGCAAAACAAACAAAGACTGGCTGGCATCCTTGGTCGAGTAAATGAGAAGGAAATATTTTTGTCCCCACCATGAGTGAGCGGCCGCTGAGATGAGGAATAGACCCACAGCTTCACACAGACTAACGTGACAGGCTGCATGACATCACTTAGCCAGAATGGATTGCCACTTCAAAATAGTACAGTCGTGCCCCGTGATCATGGGGCTCTCACTAAAAGAAAATAATTGACTCTGAAACGTATTCAGTGTATTTTCATTTTGTTTTAGTTCTGGCAGCGGTGTTGTTTTCCTGTGGGTGGCAGAGATTAGTTGGCAGTGTTTGGCATCTTCAGCCTGGATTTGTGTGTGAAAAGTAAATTAAGGACAGGAATTAAAACTCCCTAATTAGAGCTGTTGACAGTATTTCACGACGTCCTATGGTGTGTTTAATAACGTACGTTCAGCTGTTTTTCCCAGGTATGATATTTAGCTCATGAAGATTACCTTGTGGACTCCCACAGACTAAATTTTACAAAATCATATTGGGTGAAAATTACAAATATTACAGACCCTGGAGGGGCCCGATTGCAAAAGTCTGATGCGTAAACCAAAGGCTGATAGTGTCAAAATATATGCAGGGATGTTTGCTGATTTGTAAGAAGTCACCAAATATCACAGCAAAGATATTTCCACTATCATCAAATCATGCGGATGATCTTGGTTTAGGTTGCTGAGGTTGGGGATATTTTCTGTTGAGACATCTGCTCAAAGATATACTATATTTAAATATCTAATCAACAATGTGTCTTTCCTGAAACAACGTCTTGGTTGCTTCCTGTGATCGACAGAATCTGCTGTCAACAGTTTTCATTTTAAACAATTATCTGGTGGAATTCTCAATGGGTGACATCTCAAGACTTTTGCAAATTAAATCAAAAATATCTGCAAATCCAAATCGAAGATCCTGTTCTTCTGAAAGCTGCATTTGAATGCGTTTGAAAAATAAAAGACAAACACTAGAAAACACAAAACAAAGCAAGATCATCCAGTCAGAGACCATTTTGGTCAGATCCATATTAGTCAGAAAAAAATGCTAAATGCACATAGCAGTTTTCCCAAGAGTGTGTCAGAGCGTGTGTGTGTGTGTGTGTGTGTGTGTGTGTGTGTGTGTGTACATGGGTATGAACTCCATTTTTTCTTAGCTGACCTGTGCACCACTCATGCCTTGGAGGCTCAGGCACACACTTGGCCTGATCTGCTGCTCCAAACCACTTGAAAGTTCACTTTAGCCACGATATACACACATGCACACATATACACAAATATTCTCACAGCACCAGCACATCTGGTTTCCAGGATGTCTCTCATGAATGCAGACCTTTTAGCTGCCGGTACAGGCAGGCTGACGTTGTTAATGACGGGGGCATTCCTCGGCTACCCAGGATG
Source organism: Naso minor (assembly GCA_029874875.1). Classification (NCBI taxonomy): domain Eukaryota; kingdom Metazoa; phylum Chordata; class Actinopteri; order Acanthuriformes; family Acanthuridae; genus Naso; species Naso minor. The sequence continues at coordinate 14,476,641 of JAQFJB010000020.1, forward strand.
AAAATGGGGGAGAGGATGCAAAACAGAGGCAGCCGTCACTTCTAAGGGGTAACCCAATCCATCCAGCAGGAGCTACATTTGTGTGTGTGGCAGGGGAATAAATGGCCAAAGGGGATAGGCCTGCTAGAGGTCTTTGGGGTCAGACTGCTACAGCACCCCGGCGCTGTTGTGCTAGGTCTGGCTTCCTCTAAAATAGTGAAGAGAGGTCGCAGCAATTTCCCAAAGTCAGGAATGGGTCGGGGTCCTGCTTCCCTTGCATATCAGTCAATTGAGGAGGAGGAGAAGGCGTGGTCTCTGCTGAATTACCTCCCACTAATCCCCAGAGTGTTATGACTGTGAGGAAAACGTGCTGTTGTTTTGCGGGGTGAATGAGGTTATACGAGGGGAAAAGTGAAAGCAACAGACGCTGTGTTTTGTTTTGTTTTTTTTTCCCGGACTGCAACTTAAAATGTAATTACACAGTTTGCAATTGGTGGGGAATTTCTACACGTGTCATTGTCTTTCTGGTTATTGGCACAGTCCCATGACACTCTCTGTTAAAGGGGTAGTTCACTCAAAAATTAATATTCATTCAATATCTACTCACCCTCATGCAGATGGAAGTATGGGGGAAATCTTTTAGCCCATAAAACATTGTTGGAGATTCACAGGAAAAAGGCGGTGCAATAATCTCCCAAACAATTGCAGTAAACGGTGACTGGGATTCCAATTTTTTTTTAAAAACTAACAAAAAACTAACAAAACCTTAAAATGCCTCCATACTGCTCATCCCATGAAATAAACCAAGTGTCCTGAGGCCTTGACTTGCCAAATAATTTTAAAGAACCTCACTAATTCCATGTTTTTAGCCTCACTGATCACTGTAGCCCATAACAGACACCAAGACATCAGATTTGCCCTCCAAGTGACCCTGCAGATACCGTGAGCTCTTGTTGGTCTGTGAGAGAGATGGAGATGAATGCATTTTTTTGGTTTTATTATGTTTTGTTTGTTTGTTTTATTTTGAATCCTTGAATCCACCATTCAGTATGATTGTTTGGGAGATGCCTGCAACACCTTGGACTAAAAAATTTCACCTTACCATCTATCAGCATAAGCATGAGTTAGCAATGACTGAAATTTCATTTTTGGGTGGACTATCCCTTTAAGTTGTTCTTCAATGTCAGCATGTCACCTCAACCTCACTTGGCAGCAGCAGGCGAATAGGAATGCTTTGCACAGGAAGTGAAAGTGAATACATTAAGAGTGAAAGTAAGACGCTTCCTCCTAAAATAGCTCAATAATGATTTAAGAAGCTTGCGGTAGAAGGGATTATTTTACAGATTTTTTATTTATTTTCCTTCCCAAAGGGGTTTTACTTGACCCAAACTGCAGGTTTCAGTCTCTCTTTGCTGCTCTTTTCCTCCAACGATTCACTTTTGAATCCCCAACGAAAATTCGTAGTCCAAACACACTCTCACACACACAAAAACACCTGTGTGAAGTTAATGCGCCTGTGCAGGTCACCCAAACCCAGCCATAGGCAATGTGGAGGGACTTAACCTAACAGACTCAGGACTAATACCATCAGAACATTAAGTAGCTTGATCCCTGACTTCCTCTCAGTCTCTTGACAAATTCAAAATGTATTTGTGGAAGGGGAGCACATTTCTGTAGATCATGGTGATGATTAACCGTCATCAGAATCTAAATCCTTCCATCTCTTGCTCGGTGACTCTGACCGTCACTCCACAGCCCCAAAATGTTTGCTTAAGGGCATGGAGGAGCCTGCTCACATTGGCTCATCAAAATGGATTAGTTTTCAGCAAGGATTCTGAACTAAAAAACCCACTGCTGCATGTTCTTAACATTTCAAAAAGAAGGCAACTCAGTTCATGTATTCACATGCTTCATGCACAAGATGGCTCAATCAGTATTTGGGTAAATGAACCACTGTTGAACTACTGGGGATGGTGGTGAATGCTCATTTTTATGCACGAGGAGTTATCCAAGGGCAGAAGAGAAAATTCAGAGTCCTGAAGTCTCCCCCGATATCCCTTCATATTTATTTTTGTTTATTTCTAAATTGGCTTCACTAGCATTTCGTGTTCTGGCAGTAACCTTAAGGTTTCACCATGCACACAGCTAGCCTCTGTCATTAGCAATTAAGGATTATTTATTGGCACATATAAAAAAATGTTAAACATGTATCATGGGATAGTTACGTGGTCTGTCGCCTTGGGGGGACTGCTGCCCTGCTAAGATCGAAACCCATCAGAGCTCTGTCCTTTCCAGCTGCCGGAATAAATAAATAAACACACAGTAATGTCCACATTTTAAAAAAAAAAAAACAGAGAGAGAGAATAAATGTCAGCACTTCAAGAAGTTTCTGATATCTGCAATAAGAAATAAATGCAAAACAAATATAGGAAAAACAGTGTAACCGCTTCCCGCTTCCCTCCGTCTTTCATGTAGCGATGACACATTCCACTGGATGCATGATTAACTTCACATCTGAAACTGCAACACAACAGCCTGGACGCCATGGCAAACAGCAAACAGACAGCCCGTGTGGCACTCGAGCCGTTGATAACAAAAGCCATCGCCCTGTGCACCACTAAGCAGTTACCACATGATTTTACGAGAGCCATGCTCATTTATGACTGCAATCAGTTGCAACCCAATGCCCCAAAGGATGTCAGTGTTAGCGCCCCTCTTTGTCCTATGATGATGGACTGTCGGTTCAATGGCGTTATTGTAGCTCTAGTGGCCATCCGGGGAGTAATACATTGATAACAATATCAGCTCATAAAGATATGCTGTTGGAGAAAAGGTCACTCCCTTTCCTGCCCGTGCTGTATCTCTCCTCTCCCCTCCTGTCGGTCTCATGATTCCTCCCAGGGTTCTCCCGTCGCTCTCGCGCTCTTTCTCTCTTATTTGCCTGTGTCTCTCTATCTCGCTCACTCGGGGTGACGACGGCTGCCCCTCGGTGTGTAAGGAAGCTGGAATGTCATGTTTTAACTGGAGTTAGAGGTATGTTGACAGGCCAGACAGAGGGAACAGATGGCAGCGTGACATGCCCAAGGTCATCTGGCATGCCACTGTCGGGAGCGCTGGATTTTGAAATTCAACTCTTTTTGCCCGCTTCCTTTTCTTTCTTTAGGATTTCTCCTCTCACCCTCCCTCCTTCCCTCCTTCCATCCCTCATTCTCTCACGTCTTTATCACTTACTCCTTTCTCTATTATTCATCCCCTTCCCCTCTCTCCTCTGCTTGCCCTGTCTCTTACTCCTTTTCTCTGTTTATCACCCCTTCCCACCTCAATGTAGGTCACAAAGCCTCCTGCCTATCTCTGCTTAAACACACCGCCCCCTAAACTCTCCTGACTACTCTTAACACACACACTCACACACACATCCACTCATTGAACATCCTTATTCTTTCTCCCTTCCATTCCTTTTTCTCTCTCCCACACACGCTCAGTTGGAGTCACATCGGCCCTGTACGCCATAAAAATGTGCCAAGCTACCGTCGTCTCCTAAAGTCTCGCCCCAAACAGCCCTGTCAGCAGAGATGTAGAAAGAATCCAAATGAGTTTTAATTACCTGTGCAGCCATGCCTGGAAGGTCGCGCACCGGAAATCCCAACCACACTGGTACAGTAGCGTGCCATGTCACAACACATGGCTTCTTTGTCTTCCGGCTAAATTTCCAACAGAGGCATGAAGTAGAAAAAGAGGAAGGAAGAGGGAGAAAAGGAAGAAAGCGTTTGTGTACGTTCGCTGCCCTGCCATTGTTGCTGAATGTTTTGGAGGGTAGAAAAATCCGAAATGGAAAAATGTCTTCACTTCCAAAATCTTGTCAAAAGTGTTCGTTTCAGCTCAGCAGGCAGAGCTGTTTTTCCCTTAACCACATTGGATTTTGGCGCTTTTTCTAAGATAAAGAAAACATTGCAACGGTTGTGCAAAAAAGCAGTTTGCAAGGATAAAAAGTCAAAGGGACAAAACGCAAAAAAATGCATTTCTGTAAATAACATTTTGGGAGTAGCCCGCTGCATGCAGAGCAGCATGTGTGAGGTTCGCTTGTTTATCAAACATGTCAGAGAGTGCATGGCCGTTCTACCCAGCACTGGTAACCCCTCGTTATGTTTTTAATGCTCCCCGGTGAGACTCCTACGGGTGCTTTAGCTCCATTTGCAGCTCTCACAGGCGACTCTTAGCAGCACAAAGAGTGGCCCGTATCCTAACGAGGTGAGAAGGACACCATGACAACAGCACCCGCTTGAGGTGAAATTCCCTCGACATGAGCGGCTCCAACAAATAAATACACAAATTTGTTTTGAGAGACCCATTTAACTAGATCTGCCCCCCTGTTCACTGACTCAAAACAGTCTGTGTTGTGTTTATTAGCATGTGTTTACGGTCGGTATTTGTAGTCATTGGGGTTGTAGTTGTCGCTGCTGTTGCTCGGGCCCTGTCGTTTTTCTTGGCAGAGGGTTGCCTGAATATTAACAACATAACAATGCTAGGGCGGATTAGTCTTGAACGCAGCATAGATGGCAGATCTCTATCTGGAGTGATACAGCAGTAAAAGCATGCTGGGAGTCAGAGAGAGGGAGAGAGGAAGCACAGGAAAAGAAAAGAGGGAGGAAGAGGGTAAAACCGTTTCAAATCTTCTCATCTACAAAGGTTATTTTCTGAATAGTAAGTCTTTCAGCATAAAACCGCATGTTTTTCCTTGAATAGAAATATGCGTCGCCACAAACAGAGAGCATATGGATGTATTTATGGCGCTGCTTTGTTCTTGCAGTGTTGAATGTGTAATGCTGAGACTTTAAAAAGCCTCTTTTCATCTCGTTTTTTCCTACTTTCCCCTGCTTTCTCAAAAAGGCATTTTACTCAGCGAGAATGGAATTACAAGGTATATTACAAGTAAACGTTAGGATAATTTGTCACAATTACACCTTATAAACCTCCGTGTTGTCTGTCGCTCTTGCAGTTTTCTTGCGGTTGTGGGAAAGGGGAACATTCAGAGCAACAACATGAAAAAAAAAAAAAAAATTAGACTGAAGTTTGGGAAAATGAAAAAGCCGGACTGAACAAACTTGACGCAAGCGAAGTTTGGAAGTTAGGAGATTGACGTCCTAGTGAGAAATTTGATTTCGTGAACAACTCCAAAGTTGTTGCCACGACCATTAATCACTCGTCTCTAGAGAGGGGAACTCAGTGGAGCACAGGGCCCTTTCTGTGTAGCTGCGACAGACTGAAAGCCAAACCCAGCGTTCTTGAACAATAGATGCCCCAACGTGACACCATTTTGTTAGTGTGTAAGTGCATGTGTTTGTGCGAGGGGGCAGGAGGGATTCTTGAAAGTACAGTGACACCTAAAGGCCTAATCCTATAGGCCCTCTCTCTCCTTCCCTCACCAACACTTGAGTCAAGGACATGGTGAAATTTGGAGAAAAACTGATGAGTTTTCACTTTTAATGCACTTGATAGTTTCAAGCGTTTGTACAGGGCATCAAATTCCTCTCCTAATGACATGCCTGGGGCTGCCTGCAGGAAGTGGTGTTTTCATCTTCCAACCTGAACATCTGATTGGACATTGGGTGGGAAAGTTTAAAAAAAAAAAAAATGGATGCTGCGCTTTCTTGCACCATTGGTGTAGGTGGAAAGAACCAAATGGCAGCATGAGTCCTGTTTTTACGTCCTGGAAAAAGTCATTTCTTTTTCTTTTCTTGTTTGGTTTTGTTAAATTTATTTTTTTGTGATGTTTTTCCACAAGATGCAAAGGAATGAGCTGCAGTTTTACCTAGCAAAAAAATTCAAGCTGAAATGTTTATCAGAATGTCTTTTACTTACCAATTTAATGTGACATGAATTAACGTTTAAAGAGCAGAAAGTCGGTGTCAGCATAAGAACATAAAAATCCAGGTCATGACAATTAAAACCTTTTTTTAATAAATTTAAATATTTATATATTTTTGGTTCTGATGTCTTAATCTGACCAACAGGAAGTTGTTTTATTTACATTTTTATTTACCTCTTCCTAGAGTTGTTCGCACAGTGCTATTTTGCCTCCAAGTGAGTATATTACAGTACGGATTCACTCATTCCACGGCTTGCACACACATAAACACACATTCCCCAGCTGAACAGCACCACTGTAGTGGTGAGATCCTCACCGGGCAGCCCTTTGATCTCGCCTCGTCTCTTGTGTCTGCTTTCACGGCCAGCTCTGCATGCAGAGCCAGTTTTTAATATGGCAGCGCACCCTGGGTCCCAGAGTAACAATAAACTTTACCTTCAACTGTCAGCAGGTCTTAATCACTGGGATTACTGCAGCACTAAATGTTGGATTCCTGTTAATATTCCTGCCGGTGAAAAAGGTAAACAGACCCGAAGAGATAAATATCACCCTCCCCCTCTGTAGAAATATCTTTTGGAGTTCACAATCTCATTTTCATCACTTGCAAATATGGCGCGGAAGTCAGAAAGGGGAAAGAATAAGCCTCAGTTTCGATGAATGTGGACAGTCACAATGGAATTCTTTTTTCGGCAGTGGGTTTCTCCCACAAATGTACAATCGGTCATTCTCAGAGAGCCTTCAGCTGAGCTGTTATTTGCTGTCCTGTGAGGCACAATAGCAGGAGTTCACCAAGCCAACTAATGGAGCTTCAGAGGCCTGCAAATGGCAGGCGGCGAGCACGCAGCAGCCTCTGTGGGCTAAATGGATTTAGATATCCTCCCACTCAGTTTCCGTACGGAGGGAAGAGAAAACAGGGAAAATATTACAGAAACAATTAGTAATATGGTCATTTTAATATTATTTTTATTATGCTGTGGATTTAAAAAGCAACCGTAGGGAAAAAAAAACAAAAACAAAATTACATTCTTACATATTATATGTGACATATTGACATATTTTTAAGTACATTATCAATAAATGCAATGCAGTGCTGCAATTACTGTGAGTATGTTTTTGCTTTATTAATTAATATATATTTCTTGTCAATAGTTTCAGTCCCTTCAGTGTCACAATTGTCTCTCACCGTGTAGAATTCCTTACATTCTCCCTGACAGGCAAACATAAATAAGCGCAAACCCAATTTGACAAAAGTCAAATTCACACACCCTAAAAATGGCGTCTAGTGGAGCGAAGCGCGCTGTTTCACAAGCTAAATCCATGCTCTGCCGTGTCCAAATATTTTACCATAGCTTAGCTGCTCCACTAAAATCTGCACTTGTGTGCACTCCATTGCCCCTTCATCTTGCTTTGAAAACACCACTGGATTAGAGGGCATTGTCTCAGGACTCAGGCGGCTTGATTCCGGGACAACGCCGGTCTCATGCCTGTGTCATGTTGTGGGAATAGCCGACAAGTAGAGAAAAAGAGAGAGAGAGAGACTTAAACGATTCAAGAGTACAGTCTCTTCAGGGAAGAGCCACTGCAGGCTCTGAAAGGTTGGGCCTGTGAACAAGTGTTCATGCATTTTCAACAGTGATATCATTCACAGGGAATGCAATTTAGGTCGGTTTGAATGAATACATTAAGTAACAAGGGGCAGCAATTTATTTAGATTGTGCTGTATAGTCAGTGTTTAGGCTGTGCATGGCTGCGCTCCTGTTACACCAGCGAAATGGCTTTGTGTGCATTTGGGTTTTTTTTATTTCCCCAGTTTTTCATCCTCATTCATTCAATCGTATTCCATGGAAGTGACCCTACCTCTCTTTTTTTTCCAGCTCTCTAAAACAGATTTGAATGTATGAATAAACCCATGCAATCACATGCCTATGAGATCCCCAAAACTAGAACCACATGAATATTTTGAAAAATATCTTGTGTTTCACTTGAAAATCTGGGATTTCTCACACACTTGTCTTTTTTTCTTTTTTTTCTTTTCTCGACACACAGCTTGGGGAGTACAGCGAATATTATCAGGCGGAGACGTTACCATCATCTTCTTCCTTTTTAGTTAATTGAAATGCTATGAATCCTGCTATCATAGCGTTAGCACCACGGATATATGATGGCAGTCTTTATTGAAATGATTTCCATGGGTGTTTGTCTCACTCCTGGCTCCGTGTCAGGCTTTTAGGAGGAGAGACAGAGAGGGAGAGGAGAGGTGGGGATAGACGGGGGGGAAGAGAATATGAAATTGATTAGTTAGCTTGGATGGAAAATAAAGACTTCATCAGGATCACTTTGTGCAGTCCTCACAATCAGCTGTGAAACAATACAGCCTCCCTAATGAGGACAGAGAGGCAGAGACTGTGTATGCCTCCATGTACCTGCATAATATTTGTGTGAGTTTGCTTGTGTTGTGCCATTGAAATAAAAGTGAAGGGATCAGAAAGAATAAGTACGTATTGAGAGGGTTTGCGTCACGTTCGCTCAGATCCTCCACTCCTACAAGAGTTTTGTTTTGGGTTTTTTTTTTTATGTTTGTTTGTTTTGCATTGCTGTTCCTCCAACCTTCAGGCAAAGAACCAAAGGAATATCCTTTTAAATACTCTCTTGAGAACTGTAGAATTAAATTTTTTTTACGTCTCCTCAAAAAACTTTAATTATCATGAAATATTCTCGATGAAACACAGTAGAAGTGTATCCCTCCTGGATTTTATTCATGCAGGAAACATAACAAATTTGATTTGTCTGCAAATCCAAGGGTAATTTGCGGTTTAAAGAAATAAAACTGCAAACACACATTAGCATGCCTGAGATTTCAACACGGTTGTTTCAAGCAGATTTTTTTTTTTTTAATTTTTAAAAAGTAAATAATAGGAGGATTAAAAACATTTGTTAAAATTTGCAGTTTGCTTGACAAATTTTTAATGATCATTCTGTAACAAATATTTGGTGTTTTCAAGAGCTTCTGATAACTTTTTTTGAAGAAGAGAAATTAAAAAAGATAATTTAAAAATACTTCAGTAGGCTACTACCACTGTACACAGGAAATCGGGAAAAATATTCTATTTTTTTAGCTTCATTTGTTTAGCTTGTTTGTCATGAGCGATATATAGAAATATTTGCGAAAGAGATGGCCACAATAATTAGAGCTCCTACAAAAATGCCTGTCCATTTTTCTCTGCTTTATCAAATTAACCATTCCTTCTGAGTATAACTTGATCACTAAGCACTTTTTGAGATTTTGTCTCTAATTAGTTTAATTTTTACTGCTACCTATGAACTTTTGATGATCAGCATGACCAAATATGACGATAATGTATCACATGTCAGAGCACAGTCCCCTCAAGCTTTTACAATGTTTATTATA
>JAQFJB010000020.1:14503686-14517591 GCA_029874875.1 Naso minor
ATTGAAGAGTAAAACCCTCCATGATTATCTTGTGCCAGTTTGCTTTAGTGGGAGGTTTGTCATTAAGCCAGGGTTATGGCTGTTTAAGCGATCTGAGAGGGTTTCAAAATGGCTGCTGGCTCCAGAGATTGACTTGTGGTTTTCGTCTAGGGTTTCTCTAGTTTCCTTCGTGCAGGCACTGAGAGCAGATCGGCCAAAGATCTGTCCCTGTGAATCGTCAAGGTTAAAGTGAAGATTGGAAATGATTTGGAATTTATGTAGTTGGCAGCAATGAGCCAAAAATGACCAAAGGCTGAAGAACACTGGACAATATCTCAGCGAGTAATGCATCTTTTACTCTCAAATCATCATTGGACCCATATTTTACTGCACACTAAAATTTGTATGGCCCTCCATTTATATATAATTCTTCCTACTTGGTCAAAGATTTTGTGCAGATAGTGCAGTGAATTCACAATCAGTGTACAAGAAATCACAGAAAACTGTTTTCCGCAGTAATTTCATGTTCATTTCTTTGGCTCCTGTTCAACACCTGGACGGTTTCAACTATTTGCAATTTTCAGAAATGCAAATACAAGGTCAACCTCCTCATTACACAAATGGAATATCAAATGACTCTGACACAAAGTGGAGATTGAGATTGAAAATACAGAGGAGTGAAACTGATGTGACTCTGTGCAGCGAGCATGAAACAAAGCTTTTCAAAAGAGCGGGGCATGTGTAATTGCAGGAGTGGGCAGCGTGTTGCAAGTGTAGGCGCACCTTGGCTCCGTCGAAGGTAGGGGAATGAGCAGGAAAAGAGTGTTATAATGGTGTGAAGATGATGAAGAGATCTGTGAGAAAAAGAGCAAGGCCAGAGGAGGGATGGTAAACTAGGGGGCTGAAGAAGAAGGAAACATGCAAAGCGAAAAGAGAGACTCTGGCAGATCCATGAGGAATGTCTTGGAGCAGGTAAGGATGAGGCAAAGATGGAGGGCTGGCTGGCACAGGCTTCAGTCACACCAGCTGTTCCCCATAACACCAATGCTCAGCAGTAGACTAATAGGCAGAGTGAGTCAGTGGCTCCGTCTCCTGTCTCCCAGGCTGCCTGGAGGGGCTGTATTGATAATATCCCAGCCTGCAAGGCTCAATCCATCCCCTGGGGCGCTCAGCAGCAAGTGGATGAAGAGTCCCCGGACGGTCTTTTGGCTCCACAGCTCGACACTGCAGCAGAGGAAGAGATCTAAACATGATATAAGGCAGGTACACGCATGCACAGACACATGCGTCCGTGCACACAAACAGGCACACTGCCCGAACGCCGTCCGCACACCTCATTTATTCTCATTTTGAGTCTCCCCTCTCACACTCGCTGCAGAGTGAGGGGCAGAGAGCAGTGATCACAGAGGAGGCGAGGAGATGTATGAGGGAGGGGATGGAGGGACGGAGGTGGGGGGGTGGAAGAGAGGAGAGAGAATGGCAGCACGCGCCGAGTATCATCCTCCTCTCTTCTCTCCCATCAGAAGTGCTAATCCAGCCAGCGGAGGTGCAGACCACCACTCACACCTGCCTTCTCCTCTCCATCTTGTTAGGGGCCAGATGGGAGAGAAAGTGACTTCCTGCTGCACTTCCACCACAGGGCTCGTTCCCTCACATTAATACCTTTACTGCTTGGCTCCATTTGTTACACACACTCAAGACACACACTCAGGGGGAGCCCGGGGCTGTGAATGATGGCCATATGCAGAACTATGCTCATCTATAACCCCCTGTGGCTGGAACAAAGTACAGTAGACTCCTTGAGTGTTGAAGCCAAGGTGAACATTTGGAAGTGGCGCAGTGCAGTCTGACTCAACGGCTCTGTCTACTAGAACTATAGACTCATAGTGAAAAGGAGATGCAGCCTCTTTGACCTTTTGATGTCTTGAGTTTAGTATTATAGCCATCACCATGCTGAGAGGGTGAAACCGCAAGAATATGCATTGCAACGCCTCTATCCTGATTGGATCTGACTGAAAACATTCTGTTGCTAAGACTCGTAGCCACACCCGAAAGCATACCCTGCTTTGTCGTCTATTTTCACAGGGCCACAGTTTACGAAATGAACATCATGCTGTACTGAAGAAGACTTGAAACTAGATATTGAGGCTAAAAACTTATTTGGAAACTGTTTTCATATTCATGCTGACTTAAGCCGAGATCAGACTACAAGATATTTTTGTCTGTTAAAATGTTCACTGTGTCCGATCAGGCGATTGAAGAGTCATAAAATCTTGCCATGTTGTGGCCAAGAGGCATGACAGACTACACGTTGCTTCCCAATCAGTCACGTTTGCAGTCTGCAGTTCACGGCGTGCGTGACGTCACCGGCAAGGAAGCGCTCGCCACTGACTACTGCTACTACTGACAAGCCGTCTTGGGAGGTAAACAAAAAATCAACCATGCAAGTCTTTCTGTCGTGAGGTCGTGAGGTGTCCTAGATGTGTCAATTATGAAACACTACGCAAGACTGTCGATTGTCGCGCCCAATGCTCATTGATCATTTCCGAGCCTACCCGACATCCTACGTCTGTAGTCTGACCTCCGCATCATACAGTCGCAGTTGTTTTTGCAACCAGTTGATTTGCCCTGTGGTGGCTTGTAGAAAAAATGTTGTTATGTTAAAGTGTTATAAATGTTAAAGTGTGTGTTGGAGTTTGTTGCACCCAGTGGTAAAGCTGCAAGTTACACCTCACTGAATAATCAAGTGCGCAGGAGAACCAACAGGGCTGCGAAACTTGTGAAGAAATGCAAAAGGCCATTAGAGCCAGTGTTTGTTTTTTTCACTCTGGGCTGCTCCAGAAACATGGCGGTGCGTGATGGACTCTTTGGAAGGGAATCTGCTCCCTCAGTACATATGAAAGGCTCTTTCTAAGGTAGTGAAAACGCAACAATTCTTATTTTTCAGGTGATTACACACTTTCTACCACATTCTACAAATGCATCCTCTCTAAATCCTACATTCTGCAACTTTAAGGCATTGTCTTCCTTTTCTCAAACCTGTAAGCTCCATCCACTCATACTGACTGAGACATACGCCCAGCTGAGGCTGATGGGTCCATAAAGGTTAGTGATTTAGATTTATACTGTAGGTACAAGGCCGCGGGTTTAAATTGAAATGTGTACCGTATGTGTGTGTATAAATATCTGGCAGGGTACGTGAACGAGTCACTCGCTGCCTGCTGTGAGACGTCATATGACCGCTCTGCAGCCAGCAGCAGCCAGCGGTCACTGCACGGCTCCCAGGTGTGAAAGTGTGTTAAGGCAGTGCAAAACAAAGAAGGGCTGGGAAAGTATGCATGCTCAGCACAACCCTTCTCCCTGATAAATAGAAGAAAAAAAAAACCCAGATAGCTGATGGATCAAAGAAGAAAACACTGAAGGGCTAACACTCAGGCACAATGAACCAACACCAGCTTACCATTAAAATTCAAGCAGGACAAACCAAGGGTATGGAGTGTGATGCACAATAATTGGTGTGTGTGTATGTGCTTGACCATGAAACAAAATAATGGGAGATTATTATTTTCCATTATACACACGATGCAAGATTTCCTAGTTAGTTTGCTGATTAATGTACCCTTTTGTGCTTTTGGAAGAAAGACAAAAACATGGTGACCTCTGCATGGATAAACACATATCACCTTGAATTAGCTCCATGTCCAGCTTTTGAGTGTGTGTATGTGTGTTAAAAAATTAAGTCACTGACACGAATGCTGTTACCAGGGTTGCAGTGAGATGTGTGTTTAGATCACATCACTTGATACCAGAAGTATAAGTAATTTAAGTAATTTATCCAAACCCATTCAAGGACTGTGAGGAATGTTTTTATTTAATGTATATATATATAGTTGGTCATATTTTCTCGAATTATCTTTTTTCTAATCTATAACATATATCTTGATATTGGCAAAATGCTCCTTAGAACTTCTCAGAACCCTCGTTGGCATTTATAAATATAATATAAATCTAATATAAATTTATATAATATACATGTACGTGCTAACATACTTAGTGAAGAGTCCTCATAAATAAGATGCAACAGGGAAATATTTTCAGCTTGAAAACTGGCCGAATCACTCAATTGACCAAAACAGTTGCCGATTAATTTTACAACGCTCAACTAATTGATTAATTTATGCATTGTTTCTGCTGTGACTCAGTATTAGTGGAAGATGAACAGCATCAGAGGCCAAATTACACAGCAAAGTCCAGTTCAGGGCTCAAATGAACAGATAATGTCATTACTGATTTGTTTTAGCTTCACAAGTAATCTATTAATTAAGTTCCCAAACAAATTCAAGTTGCTTATTTTACCACATTAACCTTTTTAAACCACAGCATTCTTTCACTGCTCTTAACTTTCAACACGTCTTCGTGTGCACCCTCCGTCCACCACTGGTCTTACCAACAGACGACCATCACCCATATGTATTTACACATAAGAAATGAGCATGTTGAGGAAGCTGAGACCAGATCATTTTCATTTTTATTTGATAGTTGACTTTAAAAAGTATATGTTTTTTAACATTATGATATGCTCTTAGTTAATTTGATGATAATTACTGGTGAATTAGTAGAGTCATCATTTCAGCACAAGTCAAAATTCAGGCCTACAGGCCTAAAACTAATTAATAGCTGGTATCTAATTATGTTATTTTTTATGAGTACAGTTTAAATTAAATGTGGCCACCAGGTGATTTAATGAATAAACAACACCTAGAAATCACATTTTATCACTTCACTTTCTGCCTGCAATGTAGACTCATTAGCATAACACATTTTAGTTAAAATTCTAGTTTACTTTGCTCGGAAAATGTGAGTGCGTTGCAGAGAAACAGAAATGTGTGTGTACAGTAAATAACCGGAGCCACTGGGACAAGCTGAGCGACGACCGTCCAGGCTCCTCAGTGTGCATGTGTTTATCTGTTGGTTTATGTGTCAGTTACAGGCAGGACCCCTGCTGAGAGCAAAGATGTTGTAAACCAGGCACCACAGATAATGTATGATGGCGGGCGTCATTGAATGTGTCCCTTTTGAGAATACACATAAAAGACAAACAAACACACACACACACAAATGTCAGGACAGAGAGGCAGGTGTGAGGCCTGGAAAACTAATAAAACACAGCAGTGAACATATGTGAACATGCGATACACATACAGTACAGTATATGCTGCCATTACACACACACACAGTGGGTAGGAGAGATACATAATCCACACACATACACACCCACACACACACACACACAGTCTTTTTCATACACCAGCAGTATTTGTCAGATAAGAAAGGTCACTTTTGTCATTCGAAAGCCCACAAACCACTACAGACTCCACTTTTAAAGCTTTACTAGAAAGGAAAAGGAGGGCAGCGGCGCCTCTGGACTCCTCACTCAGGCAGTCATAATTACAGAACAAATCACACTGCTCTTTTCCCTCCATGTTGTTTGAAATAGTGGATTAAGAGCAAAAAAAAAAGAACAGATTTTTTGAAGCTCGGCCATCTGTGTTTGCACAAGTGTGTGTGTGTCTGCGTGTGTGTCCACTTCCTTATCTCATCTGAACCATCCACCTCTCACACAGCTCCCAGTCGCTTTTTTACTCTCCAAGCTGGAGAGGTCGGCTCAGGGCCCTGAATCTGGGTCATCTGGGTGTTGGCTGGACAGTGGCTGCAAAGCTGCCTGGATCAGGCGCAGGTAGGGGAGAAAGGGATGGAGCAAACGATGGGGGCCGAGGAGAGTGACGAGTAGAAAGGTCAGGACGGAACAGCGCAGCCCCGTTGCTTGGGGGAGGTATTTTTGGACAGCACGCCAGGGTCGCAGCGCCAGACTGTCAGCCTCTGCTCTGCCATGGCCAAGGCAGAGGCCGGCGAGCCTCAAGGTCGCGCCCTGCACCTCCTCTGCTGACAGAAAGAGGGAGGGAGAGAAGGATGGAGGGAGGAAGGAGGGGTGGAAAGGTCGTAAGAACCTGGACGCCGTTACAGGTCTAAATAAAACTCGCTTCGTTCCTGCTGAGTGCGGGGCGGCATTCGAGTCAAGATGGAACAAGGAAGGCTCATTTCTGAGGCGAGTGACAGTTCAGGAGTGTCACCTGTCCACAAGGGCCTCTGGTGTGAAACGCGATATCACCCAGATGCTGACCCACATACTCTGAGATCTGCTCAAGTAATGGATACGAGGGGGACACAAAGTTTTAAACACATTACAGTTTGACAGCACTTAAAATTAATGTTTATAATTAGTTACGCTTGATTTTACCCATTTATTTATTTCACAGCTCCTACTTCCATTGATACTATCTCAGGTAATTAATTTTTATAATAATAACACTGAAAAAATATGGAAGTTGCCCCATTAAAGAGCTAATTGCCAAATTGTACATTAACTTTCTGTGTTGTTGTCATAAAAATGAGGTATGAGCTTCCTGACCCAGGACTGATACCTGGACTCAAAACATTTGGTAAGAAAATATGCAAAAAGGTGAAATAATTATTTCTTAAGATTATAGGCTATCAAAGACTTTTTTCTCCACTAGTTACCTTGAATTTGACTCAGATGTTGCTGTATTTTTCCTCATAACCTGTCACTAAACTATTGATGTAATACAACAGGAAGCTTCTTGTAAAATCTGTTTATATTTTAATAATGTCCTGATATAAAAAAAGGTTGAGGCAAATAGCATATAACAAAGCAAAACCTTTGATGCATGTCATACTCGTGTTTCTTTATAAAATTTATTTGTAATTTTTTAATATATCCACAGTAAATAACAGACCAAATTAAGTTTAAGTCATTTTTGTCTGCTTCCTCATTTATCAGGTTTTTTTTTCCCATTTCTCTCTCCCTGTAATTTTTGTTTAATTTTAACGTTTCCATTAAAAAAAAAAAACCTGCAAAGCACAAAAACAGGTTGAGGATCACTGATTTCTAACGAAAGAAAACAGATGACAGACAGACAATGTGTTGTTTAAACGTTTTATTGCTATGTAAAATTAAAAATCTCTTACCTCCGATGAAAAAGTACTACTCTTAAATAACACAAAATAAAATCAGGCAAAATAAACATATTTGGCATTGTGAACTGATGGTCAGTGTCAAGGGAATAATTGAATTTGAGTAGATTTAGCACAGTCAGAATTAATATGATAAAATCCTCAGTCTGCCAAAAGACCAGCATCTTTAAAAGTCTAGTCACTCTATCTTCTCATGGGAACTAAATGGAGCCAAGTAAACTACTAAACATAAAACACAGCGTGTCTCTCAATAAACATTTAATACTGAAGTTAACTGAGGTCAGTACAGTAGTTTCGTGACATATTAAGCTTAAATAAAACCAACTGAACACATAAAGTAGATGTGCTTATTATTATTGGCACATCCATGACATCCCTGGCACTTGTACTTACAGTGCGTTGGGGAAAAAGGCTGCTAATCCAAAGCAAATCTGCGCTGTTAGACTGCAGTACATTTGAGCTGATGAGACGAGTCATTCAATGTGCTGCACAATCTCTGAGTGATGTAACGCATCCTTGTTATCCTGAACACATCCTTACTCACAACGACAAATCTACAAGTGAAGTGTCTTCCTCCGAGTGCAGCCGACACAAAGACACAATAATTAATGACAACACAAAACTTCAAGTATATTCCAAACGCAGCTCCTCTGTCTACCCACTACATCTGGGTGAAGGACTAAACTCTAAGCATGCAAACAGTAATTTTAATGTGCACCCACGTTTTTGTCCGTGACAAATTGCAAAGTGCATACAAGGAGCTGGGTTCTCTCTGTGACTTATGTTTGGCTCTTTACGCTGTGGCATCAAAGTCAGCTCGCTCTCTACGAGGCAAAGAGGCTTGGCTTTACTACACTGACATTCTACACATTGTTTTGCTCAATAGTGTCGCACTTAATATCACACAGGTAAGACATGAAGCATTAGCATTCAAAAGTTAAACATTTGGAGTTCTCTGGGGACCACCTCTCTTCTGTAAAAACTTGAACATAAAGTGATTGTTAAAACATTTGTAAACATAAAAGCCTCTGCTATAAGTTATTGATAAATTAAATCCAGAAATAAAATAAAACTCATTACAGCCAGCAAAAATAAGCTTTTTTTTCATCCACTTTCTCAGATAAGGGAAAGGTTGTTTTTTTGTTTTTTGTTTTTTTTATGTCATTCCATACCTGCATTCTGCATCCGCATTCACTGCATTCATGGAATACCTTACAAAATAAGTTAAGTACATAAATAAATAATCCTTGCATTGTTAAGTGTTTGTTATTTTTTCCTTTTACAGTACCATGACTTGAAGCTGTACAGTAAGTAAGTATAATACAGCAATTACAATGAGAAAAGAGGGGTTAACCCGTTGTCTAGTGTTACTGGTGCTAAAGGAAAAGGTGGAGGGTACTGGTGGTCTGCTGGTCTTGGCAGGTCCAAACTAATCCAAATAAGGCCCTTTAGCAATCCCAAATCAGCCGGCTGTTCTTTGTCTGTCTTCCACAGGGAGATTTGGCCGAGGTTGAGGCTCAATTCGTTGTCCACAGCTGCCCCCAAATTCAGATCCATACTGGACTTGCTGGGATCGGAGTTTGGCTGGGTGAGAGTCAAGGGAGGGAAGGTGTTGAGGTCAAAAGGCGCGGTGTCGGAAGCCAGGGTTGCCACGGTGACCTCAGAAGTGGCCCATCCTGGCGGCGAAAAGGCTGCGTGAGCGTGGCACGGCCGAGGAGATGCGGCCAAAGCTGGACGAAGGCCACTTCATGATGAACTGGGAGGTCACTGGCAACAGATACCTGGACAGACGGACAAGAGTGAGGGACGGAGGGATTAGGGGAAGGGATGAACATAATGAGAGGATTAGATATGCAAAGGTCACAATTTAGAGGTCAGAGCGGCATTAGTGCTCTGCACTGAGATCAAATATTGCCCATTTTTCATATATTGACTCTACCGTTTATGGCCATCTCCATTTGCACATGTCAACTTTAATAAGGGCCTGGTGAATTCAAGCTATAATGACATCACTTTTTCTTGGAAAATGAGTTAAAAGAAAAAAAGCTGCGGCTTAAATTGTGAAATCCTTATGATCTGGAGGGTTTATATATGGTTGCAACTAACCATGCTTTCATTATCAATTAATATGTAATTCTTTTTTCTTATTTATCAATAAAATGTTTAAATTGTATTTCTCCACAGAACAAAGTAACAGCAGATTTAGAAAAACACTGATATCCTGTGCTGACTGATTGTTGCAGCTCTAGTTTTTGTGCCAAATGTAAAATTCCATAAACATTGTGCCATCAGTTGCAACGCTGTTAAATTGTGTTGTATGCAGCATTTATGTATGTGCTCATTAAAAAAAAATGTTTTAGCCTTATGCTGACAGAGGCAGACCCTTTATTTCTTTCATGTTTCAACTTTGACCCTTAAATTTGATGTTATCATGAACATAAAATCCTCACCTATCATTCCGAGGCATAGACGTCAGTACTTTTCTAAGACTTTTCTATGACACCTTCCACCGAGACAGAGCAGTGAGGCAGCTCCTGCTAACAGCGTTCCAGTACCTGAGAATGAGACCAGCGTCAGGTTGAGATAGAATCAGGAGGGGCTGAACCCTTCTCCCATCTTCTTTAGTTACTGGGAATGAGTCAGATATGGTTGTCAGAGCAATGTCAGATGAGATGATCAAATCCTGGACAAGGTTAACTGAAGGTTATGCAATGTCGGGAGGGGACTATTAAGAGGGCATGACACGGGAAGTTTGAATTCTTCCAGACTGATCAGTTGGAAGAATGACTTACATTTATGGGCTTTTGCAGCACACTTGTCATATTGTGATATCTTACATTATGTGACCTTTTTGCCACATCTGCAACAAGGATCTTTAGCTATAAAAAATACATCTAATACTCGTTTAGTTAAACGAGTACAATGGTCAAAAGAAATGGTCCCTGTGGAAGTGTGTAAGATGTGACAATCTAATCAAAAGAGAGCCACTGGGGCTGAGGATTACAGAGTGAAGAAATAATATCTTCTTTTAAGCTGGTGCAGAGATAGCGTACTTTTTTTTCTCTGACAGCTCTCTCTCCTTGTGAAATAGCTCTTGGACAAATTAGCAGAGCGGCTTCTTCTAAAGTCGACCGTAAAAGGAAGAAAAAAAGGCGCATGTCGCTGAGGGCGTCCGCTTCAACACAGCCCCAGACCCAGGAGAGTTACGAGGGATTCAAATTTAGTCAAACGAGTGTCCTTGAAACAGCTTCACAGCCTCAAGTGGGCCGAAGGTATCCCTCCAGCACATCTTCGGCTCTGACTGGACTTGGTGAGGACTCAGTCTGCCACTTCTTCGTAAAGTCCTGCACTCAAACCCCAGAGAACAGGAGGCCGGGATCTGCTTTGCCGTAAGCCTCTCGCATTTACTTCTGTTTGGTAACTCAGAGTGCAGCTTTGTGACGTGGTGATTTCATACCATGATTTAGTTTCACCCTTGGATTCATTTCTTATGTTTTTCTCCCCCCTGCTCAGCACCTTATCCGTCACCCTATGAGATTCACCATACATCCATTGGTATTCTGCTCATGAATTTGTGGTGCGATTTCTCCTTTCTCCCTTCCATTTCCATATGGTTTCACTGAAAACCCCAAGCCCAGGCATGGAAATGGCAGAAAAAAAGGAAAGAAAATCAAATATTGAACATTCATTGGGGGCTGAGTGTGTGTTCTTCAGAGATCCTCTCCCATTCACTTTGAGAATATTCTGCTCATATAAAGAATCACGGTGGTGGTAGTAGCAAGGGGTGGGGTATAGGGGGGCTTCTCACGTCCAAGCGGCCTCTGTCTCTGCAGGCTATATTTAATTGGACCCTCATTCGGCATCTCCCAGGTTCGTCCTCCTTTTGATCATGAAGAAGGTCTTGGCAACAGCATGCATGCTTGAAAGCCAGGGGGAGGCTCGTTCGTGCACTTGTGCTTTGCTTCAATCCGTCAGTTGACGGAGAGACAGAAAGATACTCTCCTGTTCTGTTCCTTACATTCAAAGCTACAATCCACCACTGTTCCTACTGGCAGGCCTTCCACGCTGCTCATAAGTCCTCCACCGAGATGCAACTGCCACAGGGAATTAGGAGGAGGCCAGACAAGGCAAAGTGCCACGACTAAAGATGGAGGGGAAGACTGCCGCGATAGCTGACGCAATCGTAAACCAAGAGGTACAAAGAGGCTTGAAGGTTATCTGCAGCCCACATTCGGCTCAACACCCCAATTAACCCTAATTACTGCCACACTTTTCAGACAGATGAAAGTTAATAGAATCTGAAACTTTTGTCATCATGGGAAAATTGTCTTTGGGTAGTGACAGTAATTCCAGGCTTAACAAGAAAGTCATTAGTGGAGCTATTTGACTACTTCCTCTCATCTGCCCACACAGACTGAAGGACTTTTCTAAGACCCCTGAGGATGTTGACACACCTGATCAGGACACTCCACTGAGGAAGGATGCTTGAACAAGAGCAGGCAGGTGTGGTCAACAACAGAGACCTGAAGGGACCCCGGCTAATTCACTCTGATGTATGCCAGAGGCTGCCAAGAGCTCTGCGAGTGTGTTGTGCATCTGTGTGTGCATGCACAAGAGACGATGTAGAGCCAAATTTGATTTTTGCTTTCAACGTGTGGAATAGTTGAACAAGTGAGAATGATTACATACTGAACTGGAAAAGCTGAATGTAAATGCAGCAGTCACAGGCTGGTGCATTTGGATAGTTTTCATTTTAAACAACTCATATAATAGGAATAATTTCTGGACTTGCCATTCCTCTCGTGTTTTTGTGACACCACTGTAGTTCAGTAAAGTTTTGCTGTTAAGGTGATAAAAAAGCCCTATTTTTTAATATTTATATATATATATAATTACCTATTTACAAGTTTGCATTGAAGAATAGATTCACACTTTTTTCAAGCATGTCTCAAAACAATAATGACATGCCCATTTGCACACTGAAAGTAATGTTTATGATAATTATGACTCATGTCCTTACAAATGTGATCCTAACTAATGAGATGGCAGAGTATATGCACAGCCCTGTTTTCATGCAAAATGTATTACAAGGCGTTATGTGGCATCCATATTATGATTTAGTCAAATCAAGTGGGTACTGTATCTTCTACAGCTAGTTTTTTGTACAAAAGCTCCTCTTGTGTTTTCCTCGACAATGGGAAGACAGTATTTGAAATTATTTTGGGGGTCACAATAATGGCGGATTTTGCCCCCCTTCTCTTACACTGGAAGTGTTAAGAAGGGATCTCCTCAGAGCCAGCACAGACATCCAAAAAGCTGATTATACATAAGGGCATTTGAGCATTTCTTTTAAACAGATTTGAAAAATTGAACCTACCCTTCAAATTGACTTGTCAGTGCAATGTAAATACGGCTTTAAAGAAAAAGTTTGAGGTCAGCTGCTATGCAATACAGAAGAGAGAAGGATGATCATTGCATAACAGCAGCATGACATGTGCATGCACACACACACACACAGGCACAGTTTACCCTCTCATAAAAAGCTTATGCATCAATGAGAAAATAATCCTAATTGCTTCTCAGCTATCTGAAGTGGATGTTGGTTGCGACCGTTCCCTGCATGCCTGATGGAGAGATGTGAAACATTTGTGTTGTGAAACTGCAAACCACCAGATGCAAAGCCGAACCATTTTCTGTCTTCTTGAAACAAGAAGAGAGCAGTGCTTAAGTTGATCATAGAACGGATGCGGTGCAGGTGAGGCGTTTGCTTCCCACGAGGCACTCAGGGTAAGATGCTCTTTAGAAAAGCATTGAGTGAAAAGCAGAGTTTAGCATGTTGCAGCGGGGTGATTGGCTGGTGATGTACAGCAGTGTTGGTTGCAAATGGTTGCAGTGTTGACAAACAGTGCTCCAAACAGTCTGAAAATGCTTCCTTCTCCTATTCCCTTCCTTTCCATTACATAATTCACAGGTTTTGGCCAAGAAGAATGAGATAAATTAATATGCATCCCATTTTCATGTTTTATTAGTCAAGCCAAACATCACTTATTTGACTATTAATAAGGGAAAGGAGAGGAGACCATGCTAGACTGTTGGTTGTGCAGTCAAAGCAACCATCGTTCGGCAGGTGGTACCAAGCCTTAGTTACAGCTGTGAGGTGGTAAGAGTAGCTGAAAGCGGGGAACAGGGACTGTGTTGGAAGATGAGGGGGGGTTTAGCAGAACTAAACCAAGCAGAAACCTGCGTCGAGGGGCGAAGAGACGGAGGAAGAAGAGGAAGAAGCGGCAGCGACAGCAGCAGGGGTGGTGCCATGGGTAGAGGCTGGTCCAGCAGCAAATGGTAAGCTTTTTTACACAAACATATATAGACACAGAAGAAATAAGGAGAGACACACCAATGCATGCTTAAATGGAATCTCAAGGACACCTACGCAAACTATGGACAGAGTGTCATTTTGTGCATTCTTATCTTTAAATCCTCACATATTTCACTGATAATTGAAGTTATAAAATTTATCCTCCACACAGTCTTTTTTTCAAGATAAATAATCAATAGCAACAAGTCAAAACATGCTCTACAACTCCACAAAAACCCAACATACTTTCTTAATAGCTAGGTTTTATACTGTAGGCACAAAGTGATAGCCTGTTAAAATATGCGCAAGAGTTATGAATCATGTAAAGCGAGGCCCCAGGAAAAAAGGAGCTCTCTCTCTCATAAGGTCATTTGCTGCACAGGCTCATCTGGGCTCTAATTGAATTAAGCAGGCCTCTGGGGGCCCGGGGCTAACCTGAGCGCTAATCTGTGGGCCATTATTTCCTGTTAACAGCACACTCCTCTCCCTCTTCCCACCCTCCCGCCCTCACTGTCTGC